>BLSH010514122.1:641087-657147 GCA_018402905.1 Glandirana rugosa
TTAACAACTATCTTAAGTCAATTATTGCTCCTATAGAGACCAACGGTTGGAACAGCGGTATAAATACTTTTACCTCTCTCGCCTTCCTCCAGAATTAATCTCACGTGCGATCGTTCGGGTTCCGTCCGGACCCGGACCCGGACTTTGTCCCGAAGTTCGGACGGACCAGCAGAACCCGAACTTCCAGAGGTTCGCTCAACTCTAATTAAGACCTCCTTCCGCTCTCTCCATTTTCATAAATATGGCGACAAGGTTGGCAACCAGAGATATCCTCGTTATTAACTGAATTCTATCAACAATTATACTCTGAAAACCCTGCTGACTTGGAAAAAGCTAATTTTCTGCTCCTCTCCATTAACCTGCCTACACTATCAGATGCCCAATTGAACTCTCTAAATGCTTCTATCTCACTGAATGAAATTCTCTCCAACATTCAACGACTATCAAACAAAGCACCTGGACCAGACAGGTACTCTGCGGAATTGTATAAGCTGACCCATGACTGTGTACCACACATGCTACTACAGGTATTTGCTGGTATTTGGAAGGGCAGGCCATACCTCCCTATGGGATCTATGGTATTCATAAAGCTT
This sequence comes from Glandirana rugosa, assembly GCA_018402905.1. Lineage (NCBI taxonomy): Eukaryota > Metazoa > Chordata > Amphibia > Anura > Ranidae > Glandirana > Glandirana rugosa. Next base: position 641,681 of record BLSH010514122.1, read on the forward strand.
CTGGCAAAAAAGGGAAAGGACCCGACTATCCCAGGGTCATATCGCTCTATATCCTTAATCAATGTTGACTACAAAATCCTATCCAAAATTATTGCATCCCAACTAGCCTCTATACTCCCAACACTACTCCACCCAGCACAGGCGGGATTTGTTACAGGAAGGTCAGCTGTTATGAACATCCGCAAAGTTATACTCGCTCTGGAACACGCTAAACTTCACCCGGAAAAAGACATGATGATTCTTTCTCTCGATGCAGAAAAAGCTTTTGGTTATTTCTGGTGATGAGGAAATTTGGGATACTGGGCCCTGTAGCAAATTTCATATGTGCAATGTACTCTGCTCCCACAGCCTGCTTAGTTAGCTCAGGTAACATTTCGGCTCCCATCCACTTGACAAAGGGAACACGCCAGGGGTGTCCCCTTTCCCACTTACTTTTCAATTTGGCCATAGAACCTCTGTCAAGACTGCTCAACGATCATTCACTCCTTTCGGGTATCCAGATCGGTGACGTTAAGCTGTGAAACGCAGTCTTGCAGATGATATTCTAATTTTCTCCTCGGCAATGTCCACAGACTATACCCTCATCCAAGATCTCTTCGCTACCTTTCGACAATGCTCGGGTCTACGTATTAGTTTAGCCAAGGGCAACGTCCTACCACTGCACCCAACATGCTCCTGACATTGGACTCAATCCTCCCCACTACAGGTAATAATACAATACATAACATACCTGGGCATTAGAATAGGGCGAGATCCATCTTCTCTCTATCACCTCAACTATACTCCAATTTTTGATAGGATCAAGTGTGAACTAGAAGCGTGGATGACCCTTCCCATTTTGTTTTTTGGAAGATGCCATCTATATAAGATGGTCTCATTTGCCAGATTGTTATATCCTCTATAAACGTTTCCCTTATTACTTAAGCACAAAGATGTCTAAAATCTCAACAAGACCCTATCGACTTTCTGTGCAGCACTAAACGACCCCATATTGCTAGATAGAAGCTGCATCTTCTGAAACATGAAGGAGGAGTGGGGTTACCTAACCTATGCCTATGCCTTCTTAGATAGGGCATGGACTGGCTGCTACATAGGTCCACATACTCCAATTATGCACTAGAGGCAGCCTTGGTCTCTCCCCTCAATCTGTCTGCAGTTCTTCATTCTCCACTCAGGGTTTTACCATATTATTTGAGAAGTAACTCTCTGATTCAAGACACTGTGATAGCTTGGAGGGAGGTATACAAAATTGTGGGGGTACCCTACACTATTTCTAACCATCTTCCCATACAAGGTAATCCTTTGTTTGCCGCTGGACTGGAACATGAAGCATTTATCACATGAAGCAATGTGTTGGATAAAAAGCTAGCAATGTGGCATTTTAGAGCACAGACCGTACTGCAGGTGGTCATGCTCATACAATTGTGCTATTTTATTTGGAATTTTTTGTAAGTGCAACTTTTTATTACATTTTTATTTGTTTAAAAAGTTAATGCATGAGTTTTTTTACCTCTCCAACATGTTTATTTTTGAGCACTTCAAGCCAGTGTCTAAGGTGATCCCAGCGACTGTTCAATACTAGCTGAATTACCCTAGTAGGGACACACATACAAGGATCCTGTTGGAATTTCTTCAGCAGCAGGGGGAGTCGGTGTTCAGTCTGAGTTCCAGCAGGGGATCATTAACAGCTGAGTTCCCATGGTGGAGGCACGCGCATATAGATCCTTTTAGTATCTTTGGATCTGGTAAGCTGCCATTCATTTATTCTTTTGCCTGTTGATAAACCATGTTTGGATTTGTTTGCACTGAGCATTTACTCTTAATTTGTTTTGGATGAACATTCCCATTGCATCTGGCAGCTGACTCACAGATGGACTAATTTTTCACACTTTCACATTTAATTTTTTTTACATTGAGGTTGTTCTTAACAAAATCACAATTTTGAACTTACCCATTAGGGTTGTTTTGCACTCACAATTTTATTTTATTTCAGGACTCTTGTTTTTCAGGCTTTGTTTCACAGGTTTGTGTCAATTTTTTTTGTAATTTATTACGATCTATTCATACACATTTGATATTTGCATATAAGTCGATGAACTTATATATTTGGCTTTGACAGCGCACTTTACACTTAATATCATGTTTACCACATCCCACCAATCCAGGGATTTTTAGTGCTGCAGTCTCTCACTATATTGGCCAAGTGCACCCTCTTTTAATTGTACAAGAAGCTTACATAGTACAGTATGTATGTCCAGTATTAGAAGGTTTTGGCATTAACAATTAGGTTTCACAATTCATTTTTCTAGTGCATACTTAAAAAGAATGCTAAAATATGAAAAGTGGAAATTACTTAAAGTCACATTTTTCAAATATCCATTTTTAGATAGATAGCTAAATAGAACCGCTTTGGACAGATACAATATATAATACTATCATGTAACAGTTTGGAACTTTAAAAGGTATATGGCTATGTAATTGATTCATACTTTTTCTGAGGCATGTTTAAAATATAAAGCATGTGACAAAGGACAAATATTCAAGGACAAAAGGGATTGGGGAATGAACCAGGATTACTTTATCATGGTTGCTGAACTAGCAGCTTAACTTCTATGATTCATGCCAGATTATGCTTTGTGTGTCACTCATGTGCTGCTTTTTAATGTTCTATTAAATCTTAAAAATTTAAGAGGACATTATATACCTTGTTTATGGTCACCCTGCTTTAGCTGTGTAAGTTATAAGACCGGATACCTTATAGTATGCTTGCCCACTAACTAATGGGAAGTATTAAGGGTTTATAGATTACAATATATACAGTAATTCTAAAATCCATCAGCAAACATTTAATAATTATGTAGCAAATTTTTAAGATTTGTATGGATTTCATTCTAAGCAAATCCTTCAGGTACATCCCATAATAAACTATTATAACTATAAGCACTCTGTGTGCAGCAATATGGATTAAAACATAACACTTATATAAAAGTTCAAAATATAAAGATGTTCTAAAAAGTCCATAGTAAATGAGAAATAAACTTTATCTCAGTTAGGAATAAATGTAAAGTGATTGCACCTACATTATAAAAAAGTCCCTTAACAAAGAGGATTTTTAATAGACTTCATTGAAAAAACAGTTAGTTATTTTTTGCACACAGAAAGCAACAGATATTTGTTCTTCCATCAAATTGCCATGACCATGTGCTGCTAAATAATTGTTCATTGTAATGCATGTAGCACCAACACAGTGGAGCCCATGATAGCTCTCCTCAGTGGTCTAACCCTTTTGTCAACTAATTATCCCGCTATTCTCATAACATTTTCCCTTATTCTACTCCAAACACTCAAGTCTTTCTTGTATGTCTCTCATTTATGTCATATTTAATACTTGATTAATTCACCATAAATTTACTATAGCTTAAAAACCATGTCCATGTGGGCATAATCATACACTGTCTAGTTATGTAGACCCCTACAACCCCTGTTTTGTAGATCACCTGGTAGTAGTTGGCCATATTCATCTAGACCTGCTCTGTAATGTTGAAGATATTTCACTATTCATCCAAGCATTTTCCTCATCTCTTGAATGAAAGCTATCCAAATCTTCTGAGGTTCTATTTCATCATTACAGAGCAAGTCCATCGGAATGTGACAAACTTACTGGTATGAATAAATGAGAACTTTTATAAACATACAGGAGATCCTTTAGAACACCCATTTAATAACTTTAAATAAAAATCCCAAACTAATAAGAATATGATCAGTAACAACAATAACCTCTGATGCTAAAGATTTGATGAATGAAATGAAAGCATTTGACCACCTACCCACACACCTTGGAAGAGGTGTACTCCACACTTTTCTGCCGCCTCCCAAACAGGTGAGCTTATTAGAACCCTCCAAACGATATCCAGGAAAACAAGAAAATGTAAGAGTGTCTCCAACACCGAAATGAAATCCAATTCTTCTACTAAAGGCAGGAACTCCTGGATCATCACAAGGCTCCAGGTCATATTCTATACAGTCCAAAACAATCCCGTTATTTAAAAGCACAACAGGAAATGCAAATATTTTCTATTATTGTATAAAAATATAAACTTCTAAAAACAAATGAAAAAAAAAATGTTAAATATGTTCCACACAGACATTTAAGTGATAAGGCATAAATAAGTAAATACATGTTAATGCAATCCTTGCAATAATGATTAGTGTAATAAGGGTATTTAAATAATTTATTTCTAAATTTTAATTGAAACTGAAGCGCTAGATTAATTTATTTAATGAAAAAATGTACACATTTTACAATGAATTTTTTTTTTTACAGTTTTGCTTGCACATGGAAAGTAATTGACAAAGTAATCACAAAGCCGGCCAGAGCATGACCACACGGCATAACAGAGAACCAGCAGTGATCCTCTCGTCTGAAGTGATTCCTCCCCGACAGACGTGTCTAGGAGTGAACAGAGCACTGCAGTGTTTTGGGGACATTGGTCAATCAAGTGCTGACCATTCTGGAGCCATTTACAGCCGCTTGTGGATTATCTCACTGTGCTCATTGGAGACGAGCACTGACCCTCAGTAATAGGGGGTCGTGGGTTCTGGTAAGAGGCAGTGGTTTGCGGTGTCTCTGCTGAAGGGCTGCACGGAACATCTTTCAAAGCACTTCTATCATTTTATATCATCTATTTCTTTTTGGACTATTGTGAACTATTTGCAGTGCAAAGGTTTTTCATAATATGTTGCATTGATTTCATATTTATTTTTGATGCGTTGCTGAACTTTTACTCATTCATGTTTTTTGCTTTTCACCTGAACAAATCTGCTGGCTGCATGACTGGATTTAATATTGATTTGATTGGCTCTAGCGTGGATTGCTTGACTTTTAATTGATACATGTTAAAAATACTTCACACATGAAGAAATCTTGCTGTAATATTGAGAGACTTTAACTAAATACCAAAGGAGCTTCTACTCTTGTGCCTCCCGTATTAGAAATACGTTAAGAAAATGTTAAAAAATAAAGAAATGAAGAAAATGGAAGGAATAAGATGGAAAATATAAAGCAGCAGAGTGCTGTTCCATTGTGGAACCCAGAAATACTAGCTCTAATATACCTGTAGACTGTAAGCAGAACACTCAATAAAACAGAAACTCTTCATTCTGTTTTGCGTTTTTTCAATATTGTCAATTTTTTTTTTTTGCTAACAGCTAGTTATTCAAGATCAAATTAAGCAAGCTAAAAACATGCCATCTGTCTGACAGTCTACGGTAACATTTAACCGGTTGTAAAAGTCTTGTTACAGTACTTGTCAGCAAGTTCGGACAGTCTTATGTAACATTTAACATTCGTGAAAAAAAAAAAAAAAAATTAAGGTTCTTAGGAGGCCTGTACACTACTACAATAATTTTTATTCAATAAAGTATCTTGAGGATTCCAAGGTAGAAAATAATAACAATTATATATATATATATATATATATATATATATATATATATAAGATAATGGCCTTAAGAGTCATATAACCTGTTTTCCAGAGCAGAGCTTATTTTTATACATTGTATTTATGGCAGGTTTAAATGTCTTAGGATCCAATAAACACATTTCTCTTTGATAAAAATTTCCTTACCTGAAAACGTAACATTAAATCCTTCATATGAGATTGAAAAATCTGATATAAATCTAAGATGAGCTGTAAAATTCCCAAAAAGTCCAGCTTTTATAGTGGGTGGTAGAACTGATCCTGTCAGTCTGGCAACAGGATGAGTAAAACTGCCATCTTCTGTTATTAACAGATAGTCATGGGAGCTTTCAAGGTGAAAGGTGTGAAATACCAACTGTACACCTGCAAAAATAGAAAAATCAAAAGAAAGCTTATAGAGGAAAAAGGTGATTCTTTTTATTTTAGTTGTAATTGAATTATTTTATTGCTTTTTATAGCGATATAGTAAAACAAAAGCAAAGGACATTCAGGTAAAAAATCATAACTTAAAAATAAATAAAACAAACACTGCTAATATACAAGAAATTACTACAAGAGCTTTTTATATTTTATATACGTAGAAAGTCTAGTAAATGTGCACTTGAATTTTCTCAAGATTTTCTCTGCAATGACATTCAGAGACCAGTATAAAAAAAACCTGTACATTACGCTACGCAGTAACATTTTTGTTTAGTTTCACTCTTTAACCACTTGCCGACCAGCCACCATCATTATATGGTGGCAGATTTCTTGCGCGAATCCCCTTGCTGTACAATGCTCGCGCCTGCGCCTGCTGGTAGGGGGTGCGCACGCGTCCCTATTGTGCACGTGACTATCTGATTCACTACAGAACCAATCAGTCTCCAGGCCCAGGTCAATGATTTCTGGCCTGGACCTGCTGGTTCTGTGAATGAAATGCCTCCTCTGCCTGTGAAATGTAAACACAGGCAGAGGAAGTGATTTCATCTCCCCTTGTGAAGCCCTTTTCGGTTCCAGCAAACAAAGAGAAGATGTCTCAGTGAGTACACCAAGCACTACACTAACACTAGGACACATAGGCACAATTTTAGCCCCTTGATCACCCCCTGATCGCCCTCCCCAGTTAACTCTTTCACTCCCTGTCACAGTCACCAAATACAGCTTTATTTTTCACTGATCACTGTATCGGTGTCACTTGTGACACTAAACAGTGTTAGGGTGGGTTTAGGGTTAGGTTTAGGTGCCCCCCCCCATTAACCCCCTAATAAAGGTTTAGCCCTCTGATCACTCCCAGTTAACCCTTTCACCCTCTGTCACCAGTGTCACTAGTATAGTGTACAGATCTATTTTCTGATCACCGTATTAATGTCACGGGTGATGCTAGTTAGCTAGCTAGCCAGTTAGTGTCACCGTCAGTCTTTTATAGCATCATGGTATTCCCATATATTACCTAATAAAGATTTAACGCCCTGATCACCCCCTGATCATCCCCAGTTAACCCCTTCACCCCCTTTTACAGTGTCACTAGTATAGTGTACAGATCTATTTTCTGATCACTGTATTAATGTCACGGGTGATGCTAGTTAGCTAGCTAGCCAGTTAGTGTCACCGTCAGTCTTTTATAGCATCAGGGTATTCCCATATATTACCTAATAAAGCTTTAATGCCCTGATCGCCCCCTGATCTCCCCCCAGTTAAACCCTTCACCCCCTTTTACAGTGTCACCAGTATAGTGTACAAATATTTTTTTCTGATCATCGTATTAGTGTCACGGGTGACATCAGTTGTGTTTTGGTGTGAGATAGGGTCAGCATCATTCAGAGTAATGCAGGTACTCTAACATGCACACACACACACACTAGATAGCTCTGTTACTAATATAGTGTCTGAATGGATCAATATCTTTGATCTGATCAGAACTATATTAGTGTCCGAAGTAGTTTAGTGTTCCTAAAAACGCGGTGTTAACAGGATCAGCCCAGATACCTGCTAGTACCTGCATTTAGCCCCTCTGCCCAGCCCACTCAAGTGCAGTATCAATACATCACTGTCACTTACAAAACACAGCACACATAACCGCAGCATTAGCAGAGTCACACCTAATCTCTGAGAATGCTAACAGTTAATTTTTTGGTAGTGATTGAAGCAGGCTCTGACAACCAGGTGCTTTTTCACCTGTGAGTCACACTAGTTGTACCTATAATTTTAGAGGCCAAAATGTCCAAACAGGTACACTGCTGAGCATGACAGATGAGAGCAATGGGGAAGCCTCACTGTCAGAATCAGGCTCAGTATATGAACCAGTAGAGAGCAGCAGCTCCCTGACAGCTCTGATGACGGAGTAGTGCTCCCTGCTAAGGTTAGGCGTAACCGACCCCATTCTTCTGTTGCGGAAGTAAAACAACCGCAGGGTTGTCGTATGGAGCAGAGAGCCAGTACTAGTGCCGTTCATCCTTCTGGTGAACTGGCAAGCTCCAGCAGCCTAGTACACCTGATCCTAGACAAACCATCACTGCAGTAAAACATGGTAAGTCCCATAAGTGCAGTTCAAGCTGGTGCGACACCAAGTAGTGTCCCGCAGCCACCAAGAAGACAAACACAGGCCCATAGAGCCCATAGTGCCCTTCCTTCTGCATTTGCTAACCCTGATTGGCAGCCCACCCCTTCTGCAGGGCCCGTACTTCCCCCATTCACTGGCCAACCCGGAATTCAGGTGGAAACAGTTGATTTTTTACTTTTATTCACTGTTTTTCACGGAAGATCTCTATAGATCTATTGTGCACCAAAGCATTTTGTATGCCGGTCAATTTATCACCATTAATCTCCATTTGACCCTTGCCAGAGAATGGAAACCTATTACGGCTTCTGAATTTAAGACCTTTCTGGGCCTATTTTTCCTCATGGGCATAACTAAAAAAGTGAGTTGCGGTCATATTGGTCCACTGATCCAATTCACTGTATGCCCGTGTTCTCTACATCCATGGCCAAGACTAGATACAAGCAGATCTTGTGGTTTATGCACTTCAATGACAATGAACTCTGTCATCCTCGGGGTGACCTTGAATACTATCGGCTTCACAACATTTGTCCCCTCATAAACCACTCAACCAAAAATTCATAGCCTTGTTTATTCCCAATCAAGTTGTCTGCATAGATGAGTCTCTGATTACATTTTCTAGCCATCTTGCTTTCAAACAGTATTTCCCCAGCAAGCGTGCCAGATATGCAGTCAAGATGTATAAGCTCTGTGACAGGGCCACAGGCTATACATATAGTTTTATGGTTTATGAGGGAAAAGACAGTCACCCCCAACTGCCCAGACTACATAGGCAGCGTTGGCAAGATTGTTTGGGACTTGTTGTCACTCTTATTCGGAAAGGGGTACCACTTGCACGTGGACAATTATTACACAAGCGTGACACTTTTTAGTCACTTGTTTGATCATGGAATTGGCGCATGTGGCACAGTGTGATCTAATCGCTGGGGCTTCCCCCAATGGCTTGTAGATTCCCAACTTAGACGGGAGAGAGAGCCTGCTTGAGATGTAAGAATTTGCTTGCAGTGAAGTGGAGGGACAACCGGAACATTTTAGTTCTGTCCTCCATTCCCGCAGACACTGCAGTCCAAATTCCAAAGGGGGCAGGTGTTGTTGAGAAGCCCCTCTGTGTTCACAAATACAACCTTAACGTGGGAGGGGTGGACTTCAATGACCAGATGATGGCGCTGTACTTAATTGCCCGTAAGGCCAGACACTGGTACAAAAAAGTGTCTGTATACCTTTTTCAATTGACTCTGCTGAACGCTTTTGTGTTATACAAAGCATCAGGACAAACTGAATCCTTCCTTAAATTCCAGGAAGAGATCATCGCAGCCCTTCTGTTTCCAGACGGTGCTGTGCCCCAACTTCCCAATGCAAATGCAGTGAGCCAGCTGCATGAGATGCACTTCCCAGAAGTCCTCAGTGGTACCCCAGGCCAAAAAACACCCCAAAAAAGATGTGTCTGCAGAACACGTGGATATAGGCGTGGCACCCGCTTTTATTGTCCCTTCTGTCCTGACCAACCTGGTCTCTGCATCTGTGAGTATTTCCTTCGCTACCACACACTAGTGGAGTATTAGCGTAGGGTACAGCACTGCAAAGTTCTAGAGCATACTAACACAGGGTCTCAAAAGATGAGATGGTCACTATCGCATTTTGAGAGACCCTAAACTGGAATGTTTACAGTTAAAATAAAAGTGCAAAAAATAAATAAATAAAAAAGCCAAAAATAGTTGTCATTTTCTTGCTCTTCTCTCTATTGTTATCTCTCTAATGTTCTGCTCTGTTTTATATGCTTAGCTGTAATGTTTTATTGTTACTGTGTTATATAATGTTTGCTTTGCAGGTAATGTAATTCTTTTATACTTTACTGTTTACTGTGTTTTATTGTTAACCATTATTTGCTTTGCTGGCACACCATTTAGCTGCAGCACCGATTTATTTATCTTGACAGCAACAGCGTTCGCTTCCACGATATTTAAATCAATGACTCCAGCACTGTAGGAGGTGATTTCACCACCACAGTTAAAAAAAGATAATATATGCCGAAGTGTAGGGGCAGGGGTGGACATAGAGGCGGATTGCCCCTATGCTTCTGCATATAATTTTAGAATGGTGCATGTATGCCCATCTTTAGAAGTGGGTGGATGTAGGGTGGTATTTTAATGGTGGGCATACTACAGATTGATTGATTCTATTTTTTCATTCACAGGCTGCATGAAAAAAAAGAACATTACAATATATGGCCAACAAGGACCACCGACTTACTGGTATTTTGCTGGACTTGATGCCTGCAGGTTTAGGTATCATCTTAGTATCATTATTTTCAACCAGCAGTTGGCGGTCATGTAAAAGTAATCCTAGCAGCTAATTAGCCGCTAGACTGCTTTTACAAGTAGTGGGAGGGAACGTCCCCCCCGCAGTCTTCCATGGTTTCCATGGCTCTCCTGTCCCACCGGGGAACCCGAGAATGCAGCCAGTGGTTCTGCCAGCTGACCATAGAGCTGATTGAAGACTAGAATGGCTCCAATCATCTTATCTCATTGATCTTGGTGTGGTCAGATGCTTTAAGGGCTGAGGAATGATCTAGAGTCTAATAAACCCCAAATTTTACAATAAAAAGTACCTGTCACTACATATTGCTACCATAGAGGATATTTAAATTCCGTGTGATAACAATAAAAATGATAAAAAAAAATGAAAGGGACAGTGTAAAAAGAACATAAGAAGCAAAATTAATAATTAAAAAATAAATAAATAAATAAAACACCCCCGTCCCCCCGTGCATGTGTGCAAAGGTGAGCGCAAGCGTCGGTCTCGTGTATATAGTTTGTCACCGCTGCGTGGATGTGCGCAATTTTAAATCATGTCGTGTTTGGAATCTATGTACTGGGCATAAGATCGTCTTTTATATTTCACCAAGCATTTGGGCAATATAGTGTGTTTTTGTGCATTAAAATTAAAAAAGTGTTTTTTCCCAAAAAACTGTTAGAAAAATTGTTGTGCAACTACTTTGTGAAAAAAAATTGCAATGCCTACCATTTTAAACTGTAGGGACTCTGCTTTGAAAAATGTATAATGTTTGGGGGTTCAAAGTAATTTTCTAGAAAAAAAAAATATTTTTTTCATGTAAACAAATAGTGTCAGAAAGGACTTGGTGGTTCAAGTAGTTAGAAGAGTGGGTGATGTGAATGACCCCTTTTTGGAAAGTAGACACCTCAAGCTATTTGCTGAGAGGTATTTTGCCACAAGTTTCGGGAAAATTGAGATTATTTTTTTTTGTGCATAAAGTTGTCATTAAATGATATATTGCTTGAAAATGCCATGGGTATATGTGGAATTACAAAATAAAAGTGTGACACAGTGCTACGAATTAGCTATTATATAAATAAGATGTGGTTGAATTCAATTTATGAAATGCTGCTGCCTTGATTTGAAAAAAGCAGCGCTGATCCAAACCTGAATGTCAGTGGTGACTTGATGAGTGTTTCTAATCAGAAATGTATATGATAAAAAGTGAAAAATATGTAATACCACATATTAATATGCAGTGCCAGCAGATAAAGTGCAAAAGTGCTTAAAAATATATATGTAAACTCTATAAATTGCTCTAAACAGAATAAAGCCATACAGTGAAATCTGAGACTCAAATTGTGTATAGTGCAAAATAATAAAATACACCAAATAATCAATGAAAAAATTCCTTAAATGCAGCGCTTGTAAAGAAAAAAAACAAAACAAAAAAAAAACGTATAAAGTGCAACAAAAAGTGTCCAACAGTCCTTCGTGTATACATTGAAACTCACAATACATACAAAATAAACATGTGTAAAAATTAAAAAACTAATCAAAATGTATAAAAAATCCAAATTCATCCATGCAGTGACAAATGGCGAAATCTTGTAAGACGATCAAAATGTGAAAACAACACTCAGTGTGATCCTCCACCAGTCGTACTAAACTGACTCACCAGATCAAATGGCTGGTAAAATTATAAACCAGCAGATGTGCCTTTGTAGCAATCAATGCTAACATCCACAATGTTAAGCAATGGAAAAGGTTTGCTCCCAATCTAATATCACAGCCAACATATAAATGAAGAGGAAGGAGGAAGCTCCAACAGTGTGATTACCATTTAAAATGTATTTAAAACATAGAATCATATATTCCACTCACATTTCTATGTGTCATACCCCACACTAGGGATCGAAAACATTCATATATTTCCAAATTGCCTCCGGCCCCAAGATTCAAATGTGAGCCGCAAGAGTGATCCTGTATAGCGTGTTGACGTCAGCGTCCTTGCCCCACCCTAGGCATTTTCTCATAAGTAGAGTTGATCAAACCCCCTGATGTTCGGGTTCGGTGGGTCCAGAACTTTGGGAAAAAGTTACCTGAACTTTATCCCGGACCCCGAACCCCGAACCCCATTGAAGTCAATGGGGACCCAAACTTTTTGGCACAAAAATAGCTGTAACAAAGTTCTGGCAAGTGCTAGAGGACTGCAAAATGAAGTAAAATGGGGGTAAGAGTTAGGCAAGTGCCCTACAAAAAATGGGGATAGGGAAAATAAATTAAGATCAAATAAAAAAAAATGGGAAGGGGGGTGGATGTGGAGTAGGAGCCTAGAGTTTGACTAGGCCATGACCGTGGCAGTGTAGGTGGAAGTGGCGGCGGTGGAGGAGTAGGAGGAGGTAGCCAACACTGTTTTTTTTTTTATAATTGGGGTAGCCCCCAAAATATTGAGGCATATTAAAAAAACAAGTATACGAATGGCTGTGTGAGTCCGGTCTAAATGTCTATTCTGCATAAGGTACAGACAAATCCTGTGGGATCCATGCCTGGTTCATTTTAATAAAGGTTAGCTTGTCCACGTTGGCTGTGGACAGACGGCGGCGCTTGTCTGTGATAACACCTCCTGCCGTGCTAAACAAACGTTCAGACAATACACTGGCTGCAGGGTAGACCAGCACCTCCAAGGCATAAACAGCAAGCTCAGGTCATGTGGCCAATTTGGAGACCCAGAAGTTGAATGGGGCAGACCCATCAGTCAGTATGTGTAGGGGTGTGCCCACATACTGTTCCAACATGTTTCTGAAATGCTGCCTCCTGCTAAGACGTTGCCTATCGGCTGGTGGTGCTGTTTGTTGTGGCGGGCTGCTGACAAAGCTTTGCTACATTTCGGCAATGCTAACCCTGCCTTCTGAGGTGCTGCATTGGCGGCCTCTTCCTCCTCCTCCCCTGCCTTCGCCTTGTGCTTCCACTGAGCCCCCGGTGTCATTTGAGAATACCTTCAGCAGCACGTCTACCAGTGTGCGCTTGTAGTCGCGCATCTTCCTCTCGCGCTCCAGTGAAGGAATTGAGGATGGCACGTTGTCCTTGTAATGGGGATCCATCAGGGTGGCCACCCAGTAATCGGCACACGTTACAATGTGGGCAACTCGGCTGTCATTGCGCAGGCACTGCAGCATGTAGTCGGCCATGTGTGCCAGGCTGCCCAGAGGCAAAGACAAGCTGTCCTCTGTGGGAGGTATATCAACTGTGTCCTCCGTATCCCCCCAGCCACGCTCCAGTGATGCCCACGAGCTGCGTTGGGTGCCACCCTGCTGCGGTTCCTCCTCCTCCTCATGATCTTCCTCATCCTCCTCGTCCTCCAGAACTGTGCCCTGGCTTGAATATTTTTGACCTGGCCTATGCTGGTGCAGGAACCCACCCTCCGAGCCACTTGCCAATGACTGGCCTGATAACCGTGGAAATGACCCCTCTTCCTCCTCCTCCTCCTCATCCTCCTGTGCCACATCCTCTTCCATCATGGCCCGAAGTGTTTTTTCAAGGAGACAACGAGTGAGCCTCCATGCGAGACCTGTGTACCGAATTGCGGTGTTTCGAGTACTCCACCAACATGGCCAGTGCCGATGACGCTGTTCTCAGGGTTACTATCCCACTTCTATGTCTCCTTGAAAAAACACTGCGGGTGATGATGGAAGAGGATGTGGCACAGGAGGAGGAGGAAGAGGGGTCATTTCCACGGTTATCAGGCCAGTCATTCACAAGTGGCTTGGAGGGTGGGTTCCTGCACCAGCATAGGCCAGTTCAAAAATTTTCAAGCCAGGGGACAGTTCTGGAGGATGAGGAGGACGAGGATGATGATGAGGAGGAGGAGGAACCATGTTCACAGCAGGGTGGCACCCAACGCAGCTTGTGGGCATCACTGGAGCATGGCTGGGGGGGATATGGAGGACACAGATGATACACCTCCCACAGAGGACAGCTTGTCTTTGCCTCTGGGCAGCCTGGAACACATGAGTGACTACATGCTGCAGTGCCTGCTCAACGATAGCCGAGTTGCCCACATTTTAACTTGTGCTGATTGCTGGGTGGCCACCCTGCTGGATCCCAGGTACAAGGATAATGTGCCGTCCTTATTTCCCTCACTGGAGCGTGATTGTAAGATGCGCGAGTGGAAGCACAAGGCGAAGGCAGAGGAGAAGGAAGAGGTCACCAATGCAGCTGTGGCACTGCCAGCACCTCAGAAGGCAGGGTTAGCATGGCCGAAATGTGGAAAAGCTTTGTCAGCAGCATCCATCACAAACAGCACCACCAGCTGATAGGCAACGTCTTAGCAGGAGGCAGCATTTCAGCAACATGGTGGAACAGTATGCGTGCACACGCCTACACGTACTGACTGATGGGTCTGCCCCATTCAACTTCTGGGTCTCCAAATTGGCCACATGGCCTGAGCTTGCCCTTTATGCCTTGGAGATGCTGGTCTGCCCAGCAGCCAGTGTATTGTCTGAACGTGTGTTTAGTACGGCTGGGGGCGTTATCACAGACGAGCGCAGCCGCCTGTCCACAGCCAACGAGGACAAGCTAACCTTTATTAAAATGAACCAGGCATGGATCCCACAAGACTTTTCTGTACCTTGTGCTGAATAGACATTTAGACCGGCCTCACACAGCCATTGGTATCCTTTTTTTTGAACATGTCTCAATATTTCGGGGGCTACCCCAATTCTAAAAAAAAAAAAACAAACAAACAAAAAACAGTGTTGGCTACCTCCTCCTCCTCCACCACCGTCACTTCCAGCTACACTGCCACTGTCACGGCCTAGTCAACCTCTAGGCTCCTACTCCACATCCACCTCCTCCTCCCATTTTTATTTTTTTTATGTGATTTTAAGTTATTTCCCTATCCACATTTGTTTGCAGGGCACTTGTCCTACTCTTACCCCAATTTTGCTTCCTTCTAGCCCTTTCCATTACTTTTTTACAGCCATTTTTGTGCCCAAAAGTTCGGGTCACCATTGACTTCAATGGGGTTCGGTGTCCAGGGTCAAGTTCGCATCAAGTTCGGTGCCTAACCCAAACTTTTCACGAGGTTCGGCTGAACCAGACGAACTCAAACATCCAGGTGTCCGCTCAACTCTACTTGTGACCACAAAATAAAATATTCAATGTGCTCAACATGC
>BLSH010514122.1:732887-759102 GCA_018402905.1 Glandirana rugosa
GGATGTATCATACGTCCCTTCTTCTCCTCGTAAGTTAACCACAGTCCTATATCTATAGTGTAAGGAGATGTACAAAGCGCTGTCCCCCCTTCCCCCCCATCGATGCCTAATATCATACGTACCCTAACTCAGATTCACCATTTATATCTAGGCAATCATTCATAGCCTCTTGAATCCATATTGACAAGCCCCATTCTTGCTGACCAGGAGCATATCTGCGCTTGGGCCACTCGTGGCCCTCTTGGGTGGCTAGGTAAGTCCAGCCGCGTTAATATATACTTCTTCAAATCTCCCCTTGTATATAATTGCTTGGTATTTACAACCAGTAAATACATTATACATGGTTATAATGTCTGATTTTATTAACCCCTACTAGATATCCCTCCTGAAGAAGCGACATGTCGCGAAACATGTAGAGGAATGTGATATCTATATCCTGACACCAATTGAATGCTCCTCTTCTTCCCTGCATACTATGTAGGGGGTATGATGTGCTTTAGGTGCCATGAAATTTGTATAAATTGCATATGATTATCACTACTTGTTTTTATTATGTATCCAGAATAAAATTGTATATTATGTTTTTACTAAATTTTGTGTTACTGTGCATATATGCTTGGTGTCGTGACAGCCCAACCTTAGTAAGGGTATGCAATGGGGATACTTACCCTGACTTTTTAGCTTCATGACATTCTATGGATGAGACACCCTTTACCTATTTGTAACTGATTATATGGTCTCTAGAGGTATTATATCTATTAACAGTCTGTGCCTATGGAGAATAGCATTGAGGATGCCAGTCTTCAGGCTCCCCCTACTGTCCAAAGAAGAGGTCGCAGAAGTAACAGGGGAAAGAGGTTGAGAAGAGAGGATTCTCCCTCTTTTCCTGCCAGAGGTGATTTTAAAAAGGAAAGGTCACGATCCTCAAACAGAGCCAGAAAGGAATCACCTCAGCTAGCTTCTGCAGGCACTTCAAATGAGGTGGCAATGTCTGGGCAGCCTGTGAGCGTGGACCCCAGTTATGGAGAGAATTATGATTTACAAATTTCTGAGTTGGGTAAAGTAGTTGGCTCATTGGCCAATGTACTTGCTAAGTTGAGTAATTCTCAGAATAGTGGTACTGTATGGAATGGCGTTGGTTCAGGTATATCTATGGCAAAATTTATTAATGGCACCCCAATCGTGGTGCAATTTTGATGCGGTTGTCGCATGATAAATTGAGCTGCAATTGCAGCAATATTCACAATGAGTGAAGCTTTTCGCTCAAAAAGGAGCAGAAGCTTCCTTTGGCTGACAGCGTCACGTGTTGCAATGTTTTCATGATTGTAGCTCAATTTATTGCACAACTGATTGTGATTGGGGTGCCATTAATAAGTAATAGCATTGCAAAAGAATTGCAAATATGCTTTTAATTCATGCCAACGTTACTTTGTCTGTCAATCAACTATTTATTTTCTAGTCATGACATATGGTATGGCACAGAAAATAAAAAAATTGCTTGGAAATGTGAAAGCATCTTTTGAAGTGTCAGTGAGTAGCATCATTTAAGGTTCTAGTTCTCTGTCCTTAAAAACTAAATGACACAAAGGCTTAGCAAATGTAGGCAAAGGGTCTGGTCATGTAATCCCATAGGTTAATTTGTTTTGTTTTACAACAACATACCTGCAGTGCATTGTGTAATTGAACTTAAAACTGCAAGGATCATCGACAAGAGACTCTGAACAGAGGTCAGAACACAAATTACACTATTGACACAGCATGAACCTCTCTATTAAGATTGTTTCTAAAGAGATAGATTTTACATTGCTCAATGACAAACTACTTTGAGAATATGTAAATTAACCAAAAATACGTAATGCGCTAAAGTGACTAAAACAAGCAGCAACATACCATGTGATAATGTGTCATGGGGTAAACAATTTCAAAACAAATGTTGTGCTAATTTGAATATCTAACAAAACATATATGTGCACATAAATTACATGAATAGAAATATAATCAAAAATGAAATCTCATAGTCCCGTGACAATTCAATGTGAGTAAATGAAAGAAGGTGCTCTCCAAAAACAAAGTCCAAATGAAAAGTTCAGTCCCAATATCCAAAAATTGTGTAAAGGACAATAGTGGAATATATGTATATCCTTCTTAGGCTATTCATAGATAAGGTCCACCACCAGAGGGCATGCACACCCTGTGAGTTCCCAAAGATGGGTACTCTTACCGTAAATAAGGGACACACTATCGCTAGTGTGTCAAATGCACAAGCAGAAATAACCTTCTGCGGGTATAGTTAAGGTTCAGATCTCCCTTTATTAATTACTTACCTTTTAATAAATAATATTGTATAAACAGTATCACACTATTGGCCCCTTTCTTTCTCTATCCCTGGGGGGATACCGAGACGGAAGTGACGGATGGTTATCTAGAGTCATCCAGGGTAATGATATGGAGTCGGTATATCGGAGGTGAAGGAGGAGGGAATCCTGAATCCTAACTATACCCGCAGAAGGTTATTTCTGCTTGTGCATTTGACAAACTAGCAATAGCGCGTCCCTTATTTACGGTAAGAGTACCCATCTTTGGGAACTCACAGGGTGTGCATGCCCTCTGGTGGTGGACCTTATCTATGAATCACCTAAGAAGGATATACATATATTCCACTATTGTCCTTTACACAATTTTTGGATATTGGGACTGAACTTTTCATTTGGACTTTCTTTTTGGAGAGCACCTTCTTTCATTTACTCACATTGGATTGTCACGGGACTATGAGATTTCATTTTTGATTATATTTCTATTCATGTAATTTATGTGCACATATATGTTTTGTTACATATTCAAATTAGCGCAACATTTGTTTTGAAATACTTTGAGAATATGATCTCTGACATAAAGGATCCTCTTATCTACTTACATAGGACTTTTTTGAGCTCTGAGACACATTCATTTGGTGTCTCATTTTTGCATACATCTAAAGCAGTGTTTTCTTTTTTTAAATTTAAACACATTGTCAATCATTAGCCTGTGTGCATTTTAATTTGAATTGCTGTTTGATTTCTATTGTATGATTATGTTATCTATATTATCATTGAAGCATTATTTACTTTTGAGTTTTGATAATGAGTAATATTAGATAGTAAACAATTCAGCAGTTTATTATACAATTCTAGTAAGCAGGTTCCTAGAGCCTCTATTCAAATGGTTGTCATGCTTCTAAAGAAAGTTTTCCCTTCCTTACTAGAAAAGAAATATGGGAACTTAAACTGTGCTTTCTGAAGCCTAGCAGTTAAATACTCTATCATATGATTACCAGCAAGCATTCAAGACTTAGGGAACTACTTATACATATCCAGCGCAGCCAGTTTACACTGTCTCCTCCTATGTGTTTCAGTACAGTCATGTTGTTTTTAGTCAACCGATCTGCACAGTTATGTTTACCTTAAAGTAGATTTAAATACACATATTTATTCTTATATTATTGTATAGACTAAAATGAGAAAATCTATCTATCAATTGTTTTGCGCTGTTACCGTATAAATATACTATATTGTAATTATAATATAGTTACAAATTTGTGAAACTAGTGTAGTCACTATAACATAAGTTAGATATGTAACTGTAAAACTGTAAAACAGATCAATTATTATTGTAACAACTTTTGTTTTTTTGTCATTCTACCTGAAAACAACCTAATCTGACAAAGTAAATAAACTTGAGCAACTTAGCATTGTGTATGGATAGCACACTAGCCTGGTGATAATCACCCCATCAAATAATTAATTATTTTGGAAAGATATTGACTTGGAATTTTATTTGTCCTTTAAGATGCTTCAATCATATAATAGGCAATGAACAGCTGTGTAATTTTACCAATATACAACTAGAAAGACTTACAGACACAACTTGGCTTATTTCCAGACCATTGATTATTTTGTTGACATGTGATTGTTTTTTCTCCAACAAGTTCAAAAGCTGCTTGACATTCAAATGTTAGTATGTCTCCATGGAGGAAGCTGCTGCCATTTCTTTTCCCGTATACTGGAATTCCTGGGTCTCCACACCCACCCTTGTCAATTTCTGAAAAAAAGAAACAAGGTAGACAATGCAAATAAATAAACAACATATAACATAGAACAATTACTAAATCATCATACTGTATTACAAAATAAGTAGAACAGGTAGAATAAATCTGGAAATAGTGCTTGAAACGCAAGGTGACTTGGTCTAGTATTTCTGAACATGACATATTTTATCATTTTGTTTACCAAATTTAACTCATATAATGGTACATCTTAACTTCTTGGATAGCACAGATTTGCTACAATATATAACTTGTTTAGAACATATTTTACCAAAACTAGATCTAGACAGTTTGAACAGTATTGACCTTAGCAGCTAGATGTAAAAAAGCATGATGGCTCGTGTCTGGTTTTCTCACCTAGCTTCAGGAATCATGGTGGTACTTAAAACATATATCTATTGACATCTAATTCTGTACAAACAACTAATGATAATTTACTTATAGGCAATGCTAGAAATGTTCAGCAAACCTAGTCCACTCTATACATCATTTCTGTTTCTTGCAAATAATTAATTATTTTTCTATAATTAACATACAACAACTGCATCATTCTCCACAAAAGAAATATGGTCTGAAGCTCTGGTTACATATTTGAATCTCTTTAGCAAATGCCCCCCCCCCCCATCTATGTTGATACCACCCTCAATACACTTCAGCATCAACCAAGTGCTTCAAAGAAGAAAATGGTTGAATGAATCAAAGCATTATCCTGATGCTGGTGGTTATTGGGCCCATCTCATCTACTCTTTATATGTGCTTTGCTTTATATGTGTTATGCAGCTGGAGACCACAAAACAAAAATGTACGAGAGTGTTTCTTCTCCAAACTGTACCACAAATGCCCTCATCCCCCAATTCTTGTATGGGCATCATGGAGACACTAGGTAAGGAGACATCTCCACAATGGGATCCCAAAAAAAATCAATAAAATGTGATAGAAACATAAACATATACATTTTTCTATCTAAAGGTGAAAATATTGAATTAGACTAAAGTTAGTGGGAGAAATATGATTAAATGTTAGGATGACCTTAAGGGTCATATTCAGAATGTTTATATAAATAAAATATATCATTGCTTTACTCATAAAGCCATCTAAAATATCAACGTAGCATTCTACCAATATTTGAGGTCTGAAGATTAACCCCTTCAGATCCGTGCAATAGCCGAAAGACGGCTACAGTGCAGATCTCAATTGCCGGGTGGACGTCCATGGTACTCGATGTCCGCTCGTGACCCGCGATCACCTGTCAGAGCTGCAGAATGGGGAACCGCCGATGTAAACATGGCAGTTCTCCGTTCTGTGAAGGGGACATGACAGATCTACTGATCCCTGTCACTGGGATCAGTTAGATCTGTTATGTCCTGACCAACCCCTTCACTGCCCCCTGTAGGTTAACTCCTTCACTGCCAATTACATTTATACAGTAGTCAGTGGACATTTAAATTTCTGATCGCTGTATAAATGTCATTGGTCCCAAAAAAGTGTCAAAAATGTCCGACATGTCTGCCCCAACATCGCAGTCCCGATAAAAATAGCAGATCGCCGCCATTAGTAGTAAAAAAATAAAAATGCCATAAATCAATTCCCATAGTTTGTAGACGCGAACACTTCTGCGCAAACCGATCAATAAACGCGATTGCGATTTTTTTTACCAAAAATATGTAGAAGAATATATATTGGCCAAACCTAATGAATATTTTTTTTTTTTTTGGATATTTATTATAGCAAGAAGTAAAAAATACTTTTACTTTTTCAAAATCGTCGCTCTTTGTTTGTTTATAGCGCAAACAATAAAAACCACAGAGGTGATCAAATACCACCAAAAGAAAGCTCTATTTGTGGGGGAAAAAATTATAAACTTTTGTTCGGGTACAAAGTCGCAGACTGCACAATTGTCATTCAAAATGCGACAGCACTGAAAGCCTAAAATTTGTCTGGGCAGGAGGGGGGTTTAAGTGCCCAGTAAGCAAGTGGTTAAAACAAACATATGAGTGTTACTGTATGTTACCGCTACTCATATAGTGCCAAGAGTCATTATGAATCACATTACCGAAAGTGATTATAAAATCTACTTTTCTATTTTTTTTAAATAACAAAACAGGTTTATACTTACCTGCTTGGTGCAATGGAATTGCACAGAGTTGCCCCTAATCTCCAAATCTCTGAACCAACGATGCTCCTGACTCCTCTTGAAAATGGAGCACACCTTGCTATAGAAGGTTTGAATCTATAGATACAGATGATGTGGCCTGGCCCTGCCCCAGCTCACTTGTCACAGGATTTTACTGACAGCAGTGGGAGCCAGTGGCTCCCACTGCTCTCAGCCAAGCCCATCAGAGCAAAGAGAAAGGAGAGAGCCTCTACAGATGGGCACAGCACTGAAACAAGTGAGGGCTCGGGTAAGTAAAATGGGGAGAGAGCATACTGCTACCTAAACATTTTTTACCTAATGCAAGGAATGCAATAAGGTAAAAAAATTAGGCTTTAGAACCACTTAAACTACTCGAGTATTAGTATGAATGCCTTTGCATGTAATATATGACTGCAAACAGATTGGGGTTGATTTATTAAAGGAGTAAAGATCCTGCAGCAGAATGTTCACTTTACAGTGTTAGGCCTCATACCCACTGACATTTTTACAGCTGCGTTTTTGAGCTGTTTTTACTGTGTAGAAACGCCTCTCCATGTTATTCAATGGCCTCATACACACATAGATACACACAGCGCGTTCTGAGGCTCCAGCGTTAGAGCTGTAAAAACGCAGATGCCAGTAAAAGCTCAAAAATGCAACTTAACATTGTATACACAGCGTAAAGCCTTGTAAGGTGTTTCTCTGTCTCTATTCAAAATCAATGTTTCCTTATGGGAGCCCATTGATTTGAATAGAATTCACACAGGAAGTCGGATCATAATGATCCAACTTGCAGTGCGACTTGTGGGCTGAGGATCTTGAGGGGCAACTCCTGCAAAAATGAAAAAAAAATTGCGTGGGGTTCCCCCCAAGAGATACCAGACACTTCGGTCTGGTATAGATTATAAGGGGAATGATGGGGCGGTGATATCATAAGGGGTGGGGCCTATGTATGACATCAGCGGGTGGCCCCACCTCATGTCAATATAAGTCAACGCATAGCGGGGAGACAGCATTAGTTCGGGATATCGCGTTGAGTCAATGTGGGAAGAAGAACAGAGGGAAAAGACAGTGGAGAAGACCTGGCATAAGAGCAAGAAGACAGAAGACCCAGCAAAAGAGCAGAAGAAAGAAGACACCAGAGGAGGGAAAAGAACGAGAGAGGGAGAAGACGCCAGAGTTGATTTAATAAAATACTTTAAAAACCCGTGTAGTGTGTTTTTTTTTACACTTTTTTAAAGTGAATGGGTAGGGGTAAAATGTACCCTATACTCATTCACATAGGGCGGGGGGCCTGGGATCTTGGGGCCCCCTTGTTAAAGGGTGCTTCCAGATTCTGATAAGCCCCCACCTGCAGACCCTGACAACCACCGACCAGAGTTGTCAGGAAGAGGCCCTTGTCCTCATCAACATGGGGACAAGGTGCTTTGGGGTGGGGGGCACCGGCCCCCCTGCCCCAAAGCACCCAACCCCCCATGTTGGGGACATGTGGCCTGGTATGGTCCAGGAGGGGGGCACTCGCTCTTCCCTTCCTTACCTGACCTGCAGGGTTGCGCGTTCGGATAAGGGTCTGGTATGGATTTTGGGTGGACCAAACGCCATTTTTTTCATTTTTGCGGGGGTTCTCCTTCAAGATCCTCAGCACACAAGTCGCATTGCAAGTCAGATCATCATGATCCGACTTCTGGTGCGACTTATATTCAAATCAATGGGCTCCCATAGCGAACTATTGATTTTGAACAGAGGCAGAAAATTGCTGCTGAAAGCTAGCGCGGCTAAATGTGCATTGACGTCAATGCATAATGCTGATCAAATCACGTTTTTAATGCTGCTTTTTTCCTGGCGTCGGTACTAGCTTTACAGCTCGTTTTTCATAACGCCCGTGTGTATGTAGCCTTAATGTTAGTAAATAATGTGAATCTGTGCTCATTTAAATACAGTATCTCACAAAAGTAAGTTCACCCCTCACATTTTTGTAAATATTTTAATATATCTTTTCATGTGACAATACTGAAGAAATGACACTTTGCTACAATGTAAAGGAGTGAGCGTACAGCTTGTATACAAGTGTAAATTTGCTGTCCTCTCAAAATAACTCAACACAGAGCCATTAATGTCTAAACCACTGGCATCAAAAGTGAGTACACTCCTAAGTGAAAATGTCCAAATTGGGCTCAATTAGCCATTTTCCCACCTCGGTGTCATGTGACTCGTTAGTGTTACAAGGTCTCAGGTGTGAATGCTGAGCAGGTGTGTTAAATTTGACACTTTGACCCTCTCATACTGGTCACTGGAAGTTCAACATGGCACCTCATGGCAAATAACTCTCTGAGGATCTGAAAAAAAGAATTGTTGCTCTACATAAAGTTGGTATAAAATCAAGGAAAAATTGTGCAATGAGCGATACATGCTGCCAACACTTTCACTAGACCTATAGTGAGCAAAGAGAAAACATAGATAATAATGTGTTTACCTAATCAAGGGTGCAACATATCTTAAAGTGAGTGACTTCCAAAAGTTAGCAGGGTAAAGATTAGGAACTTCAGTAATTTAAAGTGCAAGGTGACTGAATGGTTAATTATAACCGTGGTACTATATATCCCCTAATAAACTGCAAGATGGCGTACAGGGCACAGTCTGATGTGATGTCAGGGGTGGTCCCAGTAGGCTAAATATTGAAGAGAAAGGTATATAGGCTGTTGATAAACAAAATTGACAACACCAACAATACAAACAGTTCATGTGGTACTTAAACCGAAAATTGCGCTTAAAAATAGTCCATATAGTATACACATGTGATTGTGAATCACAAAGAAAACCAAAACGTATTAATAAACGAAAAACAAATAAAAAAAAAATCAAAAATCAAAAAATAGAGTAATACAGTTCATATATTCTTGTTAACTCTTGTTAACTCTTCAAAATAGATGCAACCACTGATCACATTCCACTGGGGTGGAGGCAAACAAATAGAGGTAATGATATGGATGGAATCTTACCAGATTCGTAGGACACATGCACCATATGGCAACATGGGTCAAACAGGCTGGTTTGGAAGTATGTCCCCAATGTAGATCTCCAGAAATAGGATCCGGGTTCAAAGGTATTTGCCTTGTTCCGTAATGCCCATCAGTATCCAGGGGGGGTCTCCAATGGTGCTCATCCCAAGAGATATCCAACCATAGCTATATAGGGAGACAGAGGGCTCCTTATATTTTAAATAAATGTTATACTTCCGTATACATTACGGAACAAGGAGAATACCTTTGAACCCAGATCTTATCTCTGGAGATCTACATTGAGGACATACTCCTAAACCAGCCTGTTTGACCCATATTGCCATATGGTGCATGTGTCCTACAAATCTGGTAAGATTCCATCCATATCATTACCTGCATTTGTTTGCCTCTACCCCAGTGGAATGTGATCAGTGGTTACATCTATTTTGAAGAGCTAACAAAAATATATGAACTCTACTACTCATGAACACTATTTTTTTTATTTATTTCATTTTTTTTTATTGATTTTTCGTTTCTCACCCTATAGTCTTCCTATTAATACGTTTTCATTTTATGTGATTCACAATCACATGTGTTTACTATATGGACTATTTTTAAGTGCAATTTTCACTTTAAGTACTACATGAACTGTTTGTATTTGAACTTTCCCTGGGAAGACGTTCACTGGAACAAAACCAGTCGGGCAAGGATACATTTGATCACCGCGGAATGCTGTTTACCTAATACTGTCTGCTGAAGTGCTGTAAGACTTTTAAGACACTTGTCGAATAAACACCCTTAGTTTAACTGCACTATTGGCGACCTTTTGTGCTTCCCCTATATCATCTGACTCTGGGAGGTTCCATGCTGACGAGATGCTGTTCCTATGACCTGGTGGACAACGGTCATTGACAAGCATGTTAGACCCTCTGTAACGAAGGGTCATTTAATTCTGGTAAGCACACATCCCTTAAGGTGCTTCACATGGTGTTGGATATATGCACTTGCACTTTTCCTTAATGAGAAGATCATTCTAGGACTATTATATATTTTTGAATTTTTGGTGTTGAACTTTTGCACTTTTCCTTAATGAGAAGATCGTTCCTGGACTATTGTTTAACTTCAGATTTTTTGCATTTATCTGGACTATCATTTTTAGCGCAACCTTTTATTATTTTAACTGTTTGTATTGTTGGTGTTGTCAATTTATGTTCATCAACAGCCTACATACTTTTCTCTTCAATATTTAGCCTACTGGGACCACCCCTGATATTACGTCAGACTGTGCCCTGTACGCCGTCTTGCACTTTATTAGGGGATATATAGTACTGTGGTTAAAATTAACCATTCAGTCACCTTGCACTTTAAATTACTGAATTTCCTAATCTTTACCCAGTAAATTTTTGTAAGTCACTCACTTTGAGCTAGAGGCTCTGATGAAGAGGCTACTGCCTTGAAACACGTCAGCCAGTCCATCCAGGTTACCAGCAGGAGACGGTTGATTGGATTTCACCTGCTCCAGCACTTGATATGCCTGTTACATGAGCTGTTTGTGAGTATGTTTTTATGATTTTTATTAAATACATTTTATCAAGGATAATGCACTAGGCCAGTGCGCCCTTGTGTGCTTTTTTGTTTCTTCACTTTGAGCTATGTTGCACCCTTGATTAGCTCCACACATTATTATCTGTATTTTCTCTACATAAAGTTGGCCTAGGCTATAAGAAGATTGCCAAGACCCTGAAACTGAGCTGCAGCACGGTGTCTAAGACCATACAGCGGTTTAACAGGACAGGTTACATTCAGAACAGGCCTCGCCATGGTCGAACAAAGAAGTTAAGTGCACATGCTCAGCATCATATTCAGAGGTTGCCTTTGGGAAATAGATTTATGAGTGCTGCCAGCATTGCTGCAGAGGTTGAAGGGGTGGGGGGTTAGCCTGTAAGTGCTCAGACCATACGCCGCACACTGCATCAAATTGGATTGCATGGCTGTCGTCCCAGAAGGAAGCCTCTTCTAAAGATGATGCACAAGAAAGCCTGCAAACAGTTTGCTGAAGACAAACAGACTAAGGACATGGATTACTGAAAGCATGTCCTGTGGTCTGATGAGACCAAGATAAACTTATTTGGTTCAGATAGAGTCAAGCATGTATGGTGGCAACCAGGTGAGGAGTACAAAGACAAGTGTGTCTTGCCTACAGTCAAGCATGGTGGTGGGAGTGTCATGGTCTGGGGCTGCATGAGTGCTGCCGGCAGTGGGGAGCTACAGTTCATTGAGGGAGCCATGAATGCCAACATATACTGTGACATACTGAAGCAGAGCATGATCCCCTCCCTTCGGAGACTGGGCCGCAGGGCAGTATTCCAACATGATAATGACCCCAAACACACCTCCAAGGTGACCACTGCCTTGCTAAAGAAGCTAAGGGTAAAGGTGATGGACTGGCCAAGTATGTCTCCAGACCTAAACCCTATTGAGCATCTGTGGGACATCCTCAAATGGAAGGTGGAGGAGCGCAAGGTCTCTAACATCCACCAGCTCCGTGATGTCATCATGGAGGAGTGGAAGAGTAGTCCAGTGGCAACCTGTGAAGCTCTGGTGAACTCCATGCCCAAGAGGGTTAAGGCAGTGCTGGAAAATAATTGTGGCCACACAAAATATTGACACTTTGAGCCCAATCTGGACATTTTCACTTAGGGGTGTACTCACTTTTGTTGCCAGCGGTTTAGACATTAATGGGTGTGTGTTGAGTTATTTTGAGATGGCAGCACATTTACACTGTTATACAAGCTATACACTCATTACTTTACATTGTAACAAAGTGTAATTTCGTGAGTGTTGTCACATGAAAAGATAGAATATAATATTTACAAAAATGTGAGGCGTGTATTCACTTTTGTGAGATACTGTATGTAATTATGAAGAAATTAAAAAAAAACACATTTTTTTAGGACATGATTGGTTGACTAAAGTGAACATAGCTTCCCCTTATTTACTGAAGATTCCCTTTGCTAAGCAAACATCCTCTACTCCTTTAGTAAATTGTCATATTTAAGCTAAAAGTAGTAAAAGTAGAAATTTGATGTAGTGCTCTAACTGAAATAATCAGTCCACCATTTATGTCTGGAAGTTATCCTCAATGTAGTTTTCCCTGGATCCTAGGCCGAGATGGCATTATTCTTCACCTCCCTGGGTGCTAACCTTGCCCTTGATGTACAGGACCTAAAAGTTTAATGTCAGGGGTAGGGCTTACCACAGAGAAGGCTGGGGCTTAATCCTAACTTGAAAACATCTCTATGCAAATTAGAAGAAAATTGCATATACTTTCAGGCACTGCAATTTGTTTGCTCTTTGATCTTACATTTGTCAGCATACTCATAATATAAATGAGTAATTTCTGTAACTAAGTAGTATTCCAAACTATTTTTAGCAATGTGTAGGCAAAAACAGAATATTTTAATGATTTAAAATTGATTTTTGCACTACAAAATAGTGACATCTATTCACCACATACTGTACTAGTTAAATGTGAATTATGTCATATACCAGTCACACAGTGGCTTTTCTTTTTGCTGACTATAACATAACATTTTGACCATTGGTAGTTAGGGGAACAATGGTAGCTAGAGCTGTAAATGTTTGAACTAATAGCTGTTATAGATAAGGATATAATAGAGCATAATCATTTTCACGCTCCTGCATTTAAGATTCTTAACTATTTATAAAACCCTTCTTTTTTTCTATGAAACTGTTAATTTTATTTTTATTTTGTAGACCTTTTAATGATAGACATTTTAAGCCCTTCTGTATTGTTGTACATGTAATATTTACAAGGGTACAAACAAACATAACTGATGAACGCACAAGACAAATTTTAACTTTGTTTTTTTTTTTTTAAAAGACTATATATTACACTTTAAATACAATATCATTGCATAAATAAAGTTTTCTTTTAATTTCTTACATTTTTATTTAAAATGCACTGGTATGGGGGGCGTGGCTAACCGCAGAGGAAATGGCCACTTGGAGAAAAATCTGCTGACAGTTTGTACAGTGTTTTCAGCAACATGAGAAAGCATCCATCACTCCTTCCAGCACATTTGGATGCTAGGGACCACTAGCGCTAGGATGGGCAGAAGAAAATCAAAGAGGGGCCCTGAAAGCTAACGGAGTTCTTTACTCCGACAGGAGCTTCCTGCCCTCAAGATGGCGGGAGTACCAGGAGATCTCCAGCCTTACAGGCTGGCAGTGTGCATGGAGGTTTGCACTCCTCTCCCCAGGCTCAAAGCTCTAATCATCCCAACAGCAGCAGAGGTTCTCCAAGGAGCACTGCGACTGACAGCCCACAAAAATCCAGGCAGCACTACATGTCAGAACCCCTGTAGACTGGTGAACACTCTATTGATTCTTTTAACCATGAGGTGACTAGGGAATTCATAGAACATATTGAAGACTTCCCAGCTGAGGATCTCCCTATAACTGCTTCTACTATGAAAGATATGCTTGTGTCCCTCAAGGGCTCTATGCATAAGAATGTGACTAGTTTCATGTCCCAAGTGAAAGCTGAGGTTACTGCTTTGGGGGATAGAGTCTGCCACATAGAATCCAAAATGGGGGATTTCGCCATTGCACATAGTGAACTTGTGGACACTCATCACAGTGCAGAGGAGTAGATGCAGGCTTTGAAAGAGAAATTTGTGGGTTTAGAAGACCGCTCCCATAAGAATAATGTTAAATGCTGAGGGGTAGCCGAGATGGCTCTGGGGTCAGACCTACAAAGATATGTGCAACAGATGATTACTACACTGCTGCCACATATCCCTGAAAGAGAAGTAGCCAAAACCCTCATATCTTCCTGACCATGTTCCTAGGGACGTTATTGCAAAGATACACTTCTACCATGTGAATGAAGAACTCCCTATTGCCTGGCCCTTATGGAGGAATCAATCTTTATGCAAATCTCTCATGCAGCACACTATTCTGGTGGGCAAGATTTGGTATCCTCCGTAATCACAATTTAACCTACCCTTGGAGTTTCCCAACTAAATCAATGATCATTAAAGATAACAGCACATTCATAGTGGGTTCTGAAGAAGAAGGCCTACAACTGGCTAAGAAATGGGGCTTATTGCCTGCAGAAAATGAGTCATCCCATTACAAAATCTCTCCAGGCAGTCTTCCCAATTTGGGAACAAGTAGCAGGATAACATATTTTCAATATTCATGCATAAGTGATAAGTGATTTTTGCTATTAATCACTATGGAACTGGAATTGCATGCTCTCAGGAACAGCCCCCCTTACGTTGTGAAGTGACATTCTCCATGCTTTGCTTTTTGGTGTTCTTTTTACAAAACTTTGTTCTTAACTGTTTTTCTTTTGTCTGTTATCTTTTTGTTTTTTGCACTACCAATACAAATGGATATCATTGCCTACCTAACTTTCTAGAATGATCTGTGTTGTCTGAACAGCCTTGCTTGGCTAAGCCCGTCTCTGGGATCTGTAAGTCTTTCTATGTGTTTTAATTCTTATACCCTGCAATACCACACATGGTCAATAGATGGAACCCTTCTACCTCACTTCTCACAACTTACACATTGGTTTTAAAACTTGTATCCATGAATGTCCATTGGCTTAATAGCCCCTACAAAATGCGGGTCATGTGGAAAGAGGAGCAGAAACTAAGAGGAGAAGTAATTTGCACTCAAGAGACTAATTTCCAAGACTCCACAGCACCAAAATGCTCTCATAAGCTGTTTCCATAAATTTTCACAGCTAATGCTCCCGTAAAAATAGCCATCAAAAACTCTGTATCATTCCATCTGCACAATCTCATTACAGATGCTCAGATCAGATACATAATTATGGTTTGCAGTTTAAATAACATCTCCAAAACTATCATGAATCTCTATGCTCCCAATGTAGGAAAAATATAGTTCATGAAATCTTTACTGAAGAAAGTGACTACTGTTCAATGAGAGATTCTTTTGTTGTGTGGGGACTTTAATGTCATCATCGATAAATCGCTTGATGTATATGGGGAAGCTCCTCCCACAAGAAATGCCCTTAATACCTTTCTGAAAGATGCCAACTTATATGACTCTTGGAGATGTCTTCTGAAAAAGACTTTACATATTATTTTGGTCCTCACAAGTCTTATTCACGCATTGAATTTTTCTTAACAGATTTTTCTCTACTCCAAAGGATATCCCGGTCAGACATACATTCCATATCCTGGTCGAATCATGCCTCAATTTTCCTGACCATGGAAGAAAATAGTAGGACTTCTCCTGTATACTTTTGGTGAAATTATACCTATATATATGCAAAACCAACCAATTGAGTTAAACTGCAAGCCAACTTTAAATAATTTTTTTCAACTGAACTCTTCCTCTGACTTGAATGCATTCACTTTATGGTGAGCCAATAAGGCCTACTGTAGAGGCTTGTTAATTCAACTGTCATCCAGGGAAAAGAAGCAGAGGTCAAAAGCGTTATCAGATATTTTTCCAAAATTTGCTCTCTTGAGGCTCAACATAAAAAGACCATGTTGACAAAAAAAATGGTATGATCTACAACAATGTAGAAAATTTCTCATATTGCAACATGAGAAATATCTTAAACACTCTAAAACTATTTATTACACTCAGGGCAACAAAGCTAGTTGGCTTTTGTCAAGTTATATTAAAAGAAGTCAGGCTAAAAGGAAGCTGTCTTCTATGATGAATCCAAATACCGGTAAAGTAGTCTCTCACCCTATGAGATCGCTGAAGCTTTTAGAGCAAACTACTCACAACTTTGTAACTTAACAGATTGCCCTGATACAAATCAGACATCCCCTAACAGTATTAATGATTTTCTGGTTACCTTACACCTACCTCAAGTAGATTTGCAGACATTGAGCAAGTTCAATCAGCCAATCTCAGACAAGGAAATTCTCTCCACTATTAAAATGATTGTAAAGTCAGTAGGTTTTTTATTTTAATGCATTCTGTGCATTAAGATAAAAAACATTCTGTGTGCAGCAGCCCCCCTCAGCCCTCCTTATACTTACCTGAGCCCCATCTCTGTCCAACGATGTCCATGGGTGTCTTGGCCATCCGGGACTCTCCCTCCAGATTAGCTGAGACACAGCAGTTGTGCCATTGGCTCCCACTGCTGTCAATCAAAGTCAGTTAACCAATCAGGAGAAAGAGGGGACGGGGCCAAACCACAGCTGTGTCTGAATAGACACATGGAGCTGCAGCTTGGCTTGGGTGCCCCCATAACACGGTGCTTGCTGTGGGGGTACTCAGCAGGAGGGAGGTTCCAGGAGCACATAAGAGGGACATGAGAAGAGAAGGATCCAGGCTGCTCTGTGCAAATCCACTGCAGTAGAGAAGTTAAGTATAACATTATTTTTATTAAAAAAAAAAACAAGACTTTAGTATAACTTTAAGTCATTACCCAAAGGAAAATCAAAAAAAGGAGAAGAACATGAGGAAAGGACCAAATATATTTAGCATAAGGACGCACACCTACTCACTCAGGGATATGTATCACCTGGGGCTCAATGGCAAAACAATAAATAGCAAAGAACCAAGGCAGCACAGGAGGCTGTCTTCAAAGGGTATGAAAAAAATTCTAATGAGTATAATATATAAAAGCAATGCTTTATTGAATTTACAAAATTGTAAAAATGTACAAAAACACAAATAAGACACTGATCAGAGAACCACCACCCATGACAACGTTGTCACTGAAGTATTAAAAGATAACGCCCCCGCATAACCACAACATGCTCAAGATATTGTCCACCAATGCATGAATAAATGCATGAATAAATAATAATAACCCTTAGTAACCCTGTACAGTTATCAGCTTAAGGCACGCATGCAGTCACCATGGCAGGCAAAAAATGAGACAAATAGAGCGCCTGATACACAGGAAAAAATTGGAAGTCTGTGGGTATGCACCTCTCAATCGCTCACGACTGTGGGAATCGACTATGGGCAAACAACAAGAAACCTGGCAGTGAAGAATATAGTGCTGAAAATTATAGTCAATTGCACATATTGCCCCAGGGATGTATCCAGCGTCTGATCTGCCCGATAATAGCAAAACCATGATGGTAGGCTACAGGCAGATCGGCCACGCAGCAGGAGTGCATTCGGCACTGGGTCTGTCTGATGATGGCAAAACCAGGACGGTAGGCTACAGACAGACCTGCCGATCGACATGCACAACCGAGTACGGGATGCAGTGTGTGATGTGGGCACTAGCGGTACTATAAAGGGGGGGAGAGCGGGGAAGGAGGCAGTATCGGAATAACTCACCTATTCGGCCGCATGCATAATACCCGTAACGTAACTTGTGTGCCTCATGTGCGTTCACTGCATCTCAGATATGCTTCGCAATGATCCGGATTGGTTCGCCGAGTGCCGTGAACTGCAACCAGATACTAAAGGGCGTGTCATTGGTGTGTCGGTCTGGTGTAGCTCCAAGAGGCTGCCTTTCCGTGGGACCTGGGCAGTTGGTCAGAGCATCATTGCGGCATGCAGAGGCTAGGACAGCACTAGGGTTGCCACATCATCCCTTTAATCCAGGACACATGTTAATTACACAGGTTCTCTGGCTGATTCAGGTGGTAATTAAATGCACTTGGTGCCTTACCTACATTAAATTAGCCACGGAACCTGTGTAATTCATATGTGTCCTGGATTAAAGGGATGATGTGGCAACCCTAGACAGCACACTGTCTATGCGTTTCGCCGCTCACGCCAACTTCATCAGGACTAGCGCCCCCTGGTGGACGGAGATATTAAATACATCTCTACATCCAATGACAATCCAACACTGGAAACCACAGGGGGGCTATGGTTGTGCTGATGAGGTGTTTTTTCTTACATCTAACCAATTTACTTTAACATGTAAAGAAGTCTAACAGGTAAACACCTACATCTGTAAATGAATAAAGAAATATTAGACCAAAAATTTAGAGAGATTATAAAATCAAAAGGTCATGAGGACGGGCAGAATATATGTATGGCCATGAGGTGGGAGGAAACTAGCATTCATTCATATAATACCATTGAGCCATATTGAAATGCGCCCCCCCCAATGTATCGACCCTGCACATAATGATTGATGATTAATGATAAAGCAACATGTCATTTGGAAAAGGGGCATAGATTTGAAATTCTACTGTGGTGAGAAGGAGTATCATCATTGTCAATATATATGCACTCGCCTCACCACATTTCACTCTGAAATATTGATCTGCCCTGTCTAATACACACACATGCTTTTTTAAAAGGAAAATCCCCAGGCATAGATGGCTTCTCTGCCAAATAATACCAAGAATTTGCTGACCTGCGGATACTTTACTTACAATTTTTTATTTAATGAAGCTGTGACATCCATTTCCTTTCCTCAAGAAATGCTTTTGGCAGTCATAGTCACTCTGTCTAAACCAGACAAAGCCCCTGATCAACCTCACAAGTTACGCCCAGTCTAAGCAAATTTGGGCTACAAGGGTTCCTACAGCAAACTGTTTCTGCTTTGTATATTTGTATACCACCCCATCTGCACAAGTATACACATCAAATGCTTTATCCGCACAATTCCTGATCAATAATGGAAGGAGGCAGGGGTGTCCTTTATCCCTGATCATTTTCTATTTAATGATGGAACCATTAGCAGCTAAGATTAGATTGCACCCTTCTATAAAAGGTATAGCTGTAGCAAACTATTCACATAAAATAGGTCTGTTTGAAGACATTGTGATATACACCGTCACAAACCCGTTATCCTCCTTAGAAGCAGCAGACTCAATACTAGATACCTTTAGTAAGGTTTCTTATTATAAACTAAATATTTCAAAATCCTCAGCACTTCCTATTCAACTTACAACCTGCTCTTTGGCAACTCTTAAAATCAGATTTAACCAGTTGCCGACTACCGGCTATCAAGCAACTTGGCTCGATATTGCATATCGCTGTCACCTGGCAGTGGTTGCGAGATCAAAGATCGTGAGCGCGCGCACCGCCGGAGATGCACTCACACGCTCACTGTGTAGTGGGGGAGCCAGGGAGCAGGTGGGCAGACTCAATGTCCCCCGCAGTGACAGAACGGGGACCCGTGTGTGTAAACACACGTATGTCCGTTCTGACAGGGGAGAAGGAGTCTGATCGTATGCTTCCTGTATATGGGACTAATGATCATTCTCCTCCCCCAGTCAGCCCAGCCCCACACAGTTAGAAACACCTCCCAGGGAACACAGTTAACCCTTTGATCACCCCCTAGTGTTAACCCCTTCCATGCCAGTGACATTTACACAGTAATCAGTGCATTTTCATAGCACCGATCGCTGTATAAATGACAATAGTCCCAAAAAAGTGTGAAAAGTGTCCGACATGTCCACTGCAATGTCGCAGTCCCGCTAAAAATCACATATTGCCACCATTACTAGTAAAAAATAAAAAAAAATAAAAACCCCATAAATTAATTCTTATAGTTTGTAAAAGCGTAAACCAATCAATATACGCCAATTGTGATTTTTTTCTACCAAAAATATGAGGAAGAATGTATATCGGTCAAAAATGAATACTTTTTTTTTATTATTTTTTTTTTTTGGATATATATTTTAGCAAAACCAAGAAATATTGTTTTTTTTTTTCAAAATTGTCACTCTTTTTGTTTATATCGGTGATCAGATGTGACGCAGAGGTGGTCAAATACCACCGAAAAAAACCTTTATTTGTGGGAAAAAAGGACGTCAATTTTGTTTGGGTACAAAGTCGCACGACCGTGTAAATGTTAGTTAATCCAACGAAGTGCCGAATCGCAAAAAGTGTTCTGGTCATAAAGGGGGAAATCCTTCTGGGGCTATATCAATTAAATCAAATAAACGCAATTATTTGGACATTAAACTTATGTCACCTGGGGGGCGTGGCCTGGCAGCGATCCGACATGGCAGCGTGATCTCCCTGCTCCGCTGCCACATGGGACCGATCGGCTCACCACAACGCTTGACATCAGAGACTTGGCTCCAAACAGTCTCCAGAAATCCTTCGGCACCTCCGGCTCCAGGTATGAAGGAGAAATTCTCCACACCGTGCCGCCTGACGGACTTTGTTACAACGGCCACCACAGCGCGGCAGGCACAAAATGGCGCCGACGGAGACACAGCTCTCCTCACAGTCGGCCTCCCTCCCCTCGACAGTGCTGAGGATGAGGCAGGGATGGACAAAGGGAACATCCCAGGGAACCCCTCCCCCCCGCAAAGCGCAGATAGAGGCAAAAGACCCCCCGTCTCCTTCTCTCTCCCCGGACAAGACACCATCCCTCAAGAAGCAGCTCTGTGCCTCTATACCACAGACACATCATGAGGATGAACAGCAGGCCTCACTAGCAGCCCTCCCAACCTCTGACCAGCCCGCTTCAGAGCATACCCTGAAGCTGATGCTGATTAGCCTACACAAAGACATCCAAAAAGAGCTCTGCACATCCATATCCCAACTCTCAGCCAGAGTGGACGGCATTGAGGAACGAACGGCTCTGATCGAACAACAGACTTCCGCCACCACCAAGGCCTATAATGAGATGGTATCTGCCATTGAACATCAAGCACACGAAATTCAACGAGTGCAATTAATGATGGCTGACCTCGAGGACCGGTCCCGCCGGAATAATATCAAGTTCAGGGGCATACCGAATATCAAACCGGCCGACTTAACTACCTATCTCCAACACCTATTTTTGAAACTCCTGCCACACCTCACAACCCAAGATCTTACTATTGATAGAGTGCATCGGCTTCCCAAACCACCGTCGCTCGGGACGTCCTGGTAAGGGTGCACTTTTACCATATCAAAGATCAAATTCTCAGGGCAACCAGATCAGCCTCAAACCTTCCACATCCGTACACAGGAATCTCGCTGTATGCAGACATCTCGGCTGCCACCGGTCAACGCAGGTCAACCTTCACATCTCCTAAAGAAGGCACAAAAAGTCTCCTTAACTGGGGCCTCATCAATGCCCCACCACCAACCCCTCCTCTACCCAACTGAGCCGCAAGAAAATCAAACAGATAAGTCTCGTTCTCTAGTACTACACCGTAAAAGTCTTACTCAGCAAAGTAGACTTTGTGCTGTTGCATTACCCATAGTCTCTGATTGTTAACATTAGTTAGTTGGCGGACCACTGCAGTACCATTTATCTTCACTCTTTTCTCATATTTTGTCACCCCCGTTTGGTATAGGATGCTACGCACACCTACATTTGACACTATTGTTGCTAAACCTATATTTTTCCTCATTGTCTTCTGGTTGCATATACGTACCAATTGCACAGTTTGAAACTTGTTAATTGCCTGTTCTTTCTCCCCCTAGATTACCGTTTCTGTTAATGATTATACTGCTACAGAACAAATCGACTGAGGTTCTTATCCCACAGCGATTTTAGGTATACTGCGGCTGGTGAGTACAAAAAGGTGTAATCTTGTTTCATTGCCTTCCACACTGCCCCCTCTGTCTTACTAACTCAACGACCCTCCAAACGCATTCATGGCATGCACTATTACCTCAATTAATGCGAATGGACTTAACTCGCCATTCAAACACAACATGCTGTGGCGTGATAAATAAGGGTAAAGGCCCTCTCGCTGCCCACAGACATTCTCTGAGTGCAGGAGACACACTTCACCTATGACAGACCACCCAAATGTATACACAAAGCTTTCACCCACTATTTCTTTGCCAGCGGCCCAAAAAAAGAAGGCAGGAGTTATGATTGCTATCCGAAATACCACTATGTTCCAAATCGAACACACAGAAACTGACCCAAATGGCCATTACTTGATACTCACTGCAATTGTAAATGGTAAACCCATGACTATTGTAAACCTCTATGCTCCAGTTACTGGACAAAGGAGATTCTTTAACACCATGGCACAAAAACTACAACCCCTCCGATGTCCCCACACAATTGTCTGTGGAGACTTTAACACTATCGTAGACCAAGCCCTGTACACCACTAATACGGCCAGGAAACCCCTGTCCACTCTGTCATCTTTCCTGACTAACAAAAATGTGTATGATCCATGGAGATGCTCACACGATGAAGAAAAAGATTACACCTTTTACTTTCATGCCCAAAAATTATGCTCGAGAATTGATCTGCTCCTCACGGGCCAGGACACGCTACAAACAGTCTCAGAAACAAAGATAGGTTTGATAACTTGGTCCAACCATGCCCCAGTTAGCATGAAAATCTTTACAGCTTCAATTACCGCAACATCAAAAATATGGAGACTAAATTCCTCTCTCATAGCGCCCCCCCTCCATAGGGAGCAGATTGCCTCAGACATTAAACATTTTTCCAGGAGAATAAGGAATCAATAGAAAACCCACAGACTCTGTGGAATGCATTTAAAGCCTACCTAAGAGGCTTGCTGATTAGGTTGGGAGCTCATGAGAAGCTCACACGCCAAGCCGAGATCAACTACTTCCTCTCCCAGATGAAAATTCTAGAACAACAAAATAAATGCTCCCCCTTACCTCAAACAGCTGCTGAACTGACAACAGTATGCACACAACTAGGTATCATACTACGCCATAAATTTGACTTCCTTATAAAAAAACTAAAACTGACCTGGTACTCCCAGTCTAACAAACCTGGCGCCCTACTTGCTAAACAATATAAACACAAACTGACAAAATCCAAAATTCCATACATGCTTGACGACAAGGGCAAAAAACTCTGTAATCCTAAAGATATCGCCAATCAACTGGCAAAATTTTACGCTAAACGATATAACCTCAACACCTCAGAACCCAAATCTATACCCGACCCACACAAAATCCATTCATTCCTTAGCAAGCTTCACTTACCAACCCTCACACAGGAGCAACTTGACTCTCTCTCCCTTCCCTTTACCACAAACAAAGTGGACTTGGCTATTGCTTCTCTTCAACTCCACAAATCGCCGGGACTGGACGGTTACTGCAATGAATTCTACAAAACAAACGCCCCTCTCCTTTCTCCACACCTCTGCTCCACATACAATTACATAGCACAAACCGGCTCCAATCCCACGGAAGCATTAGAGGCCCTCATCACCGCTATCCCAAAGCCTTTAAAACCCTCTGAATTACCAGCAAATTACCGCCTGATCTCATTACTCAACACTGATATCAAACTTTACGCCAAAATCCTGGTAACCAGACTAACCCCTATTATACCAGACCTGGTCCATAGAGACCAAGTTGGCTTTGTGGCGGGGCGGCAAACCTCTGATGGAACCAGACACTTTATTGATCTTATCCAGTGGTCGAAACACCACAGAACGCCTTCTCTGCTGCTATCACTGGACGCAGAGAAGGCATTCACCCGAGTCCACTGGCAGTACCTCTCCCAAGTCCTCACCAAATTTGGTTTTGAGGGAAGGAACCTTCAAGCTATTATGAGCCTCTATACAACGCCCACTGCCAGAATCTGGGCTAACGGAGTGATTTCAGAACCCCTACCAA
Organism: Glandirana rugosa; assembly: GCA_018402905.1. Classification (NCBI taxonomy): domain Eukaryota; kingdom Metazoa; phylum Chordata; class Amphibia; order Anura; family Ranidae; genus Glandirana; species Glandirana rugosa. Next base: position 756,613 of record BLSH010514122.1, read on the forward strand.
TCTCAAATGGCACCAGGCAGGGCTGCCCCCTGTCACCTCAAATTTTTGCCCTTGTTATGGAACCACTGGCAGAAGCCATACGTATGTCCCCAAAAATAAAGGGCATAACCACAGGGTCCACAACACATAAAATTGGATTGCACGCCAATGACGTCATCATCTTTCTCACAGATCCTCTTGATTCACTCACTCCACTATTGCAACTCCTAGACAAATTCAGTAGGATCTCCCTGTACAGAATTAATTACGCCAAATCATCCATGATAGGCATATCCATACCGCAGTCTACTAGACAACAGATCTCGGCAAGTGCCCCTTCACATGGGCTCCCAACACAGCTCTTACCTATCTAGGTATTCAGTTAACTGTGCCCTTGTCCAAACTGCTCCACACCAATCTACAGAACTTGCTTACCAAAATTAAGCAAATTGCCCACGACTTACAAAAAACTGTGACTTCATGGGCAGGACGGATGGCTTTGGTGAAAATATTTATTCTACCTCATATTCTTTACATGTTCCGAGCACTACCAATACCCATCCTCACTTCAGACCTCAAAAAACTTCAAGCCATCATAAATCTTTGCATATGGAAAACAACCGCCCATGTGTACACCAAAAACTCCTTTGCACACCAACTAAATACGCTAGCATGGGCGTCCCAAACATCAGCCTCTATTACAAGGCTTCTCTCCTAGATCAAGCAAAGACATAGTGGAACCCGGCAATGCCACCTACTTGGCTCCAAATTGAACAAGCCTCCATGTACACATCCCCAAAGTATCTCCTCTGTGGCAACCTGCTGCAACCTCACCCCCACAAATCCTTCCTGAGCTCAGTCACAGCGACCATAAAAGTGTGGAACGCAACATTTCTAGATGCAACAGCACTAGACCCATCAATCCTTTCTCAAAACCCACTGACCACCTTAGAACTTATCATTCCAAATTGCCACATGGGTAAAGGCAGGCATCAAAAATCTGGACCTCCTTTTTACCAATCACACCTTAAAAACCTACCAGTCATTGAGTAAACAATTTAAACTAAGTCCTAAACACTTTTACATGTATCTTCAAGCAAGATCAGCGCTCCACAAACTAAAATTTTCAAATGGATCTCTGCTACCCAACCTGACTATGTAATATACTAACACCCAAATCTCCACAAAAGGTATTTCTGGCTTCTACAGACTCCTACTCAGCCCACTGTCCACAAGCAAATCAACCTCCATACTGCGCTGGGAAGAATGGCTGAACCAAACCTACACCGCCAAACGCTTAACTTTGAATAGCACTCGATCACCCTCCCATTGCATCTCCCACTGGGAGACAGCAAATAAGATCTTCCACAACTGGTACCTAACTCCATCCAAGCTGGCTCGTATCTACCCCACAACATCCCCCCTATGTTGGAGACAATGTGGCCACAAAGGATCACTGCTTCATGTTTGGTGGTTGTGCCCTGAACTACACCCCTTCTGGTCACACCTATCTGCCTTCATCACCCAGTTCACGAGCTGCCAACTCAAATTTACCCCACAAATGACATTGCTGGGTCTGGATTCCCACCACTGGCCCCCTATGCTCAACACCCTCATCAACCACATCTTTATAGCAGCTACTCTGGAAGATGCAACCATCATCCTTAATGAAAATTGTCGTATGGTTTTATGCCTTCGCCAAAGCTCACTTCACAGTACCTGCATTCTTGGAACAATGGGATCCGCTGCTCCACCACCCCAAGGGTCCTAGAGCCCTTCAATGAACAACCCGCCACCGCATTCACCTTACGTGCTCATCACTTGACGCTGGAACTAAAATCCCATCAGCAACTATCCTAGTATACCTGTAACTTCTCTCTATTGTAAGGCTTCATAACTGTCTGACACTAATATATTGCCAATACAATCCACTGATTCTTTGTATATTTCACTATCACTATACTAGTTAAACCTATTGAAATACACCTGCTAATATCCCATAAGCTTTTCTGTAACATTAACTCATATATTTACTATCTGTAACTTGTACTAATCTTCAATAAAATATCAAGTTAAAAAAAAACAAAAAAACTTATGTCACCTACCTCTTAAACGTTTGTATTTAATCACAGCAAATTGCTTCAGAATATAATTGCAGACATCCCACATATTGAAAAATTCAAACGGTCCGGGCTAGGGAGGGTGGCAGCATATAAAAATGTTAAGTTTGACCAAAACTGGTATACTGTTTTCGCCCAGATCCTATTTTGGTACTTGAAAGTTTTTTTCATAATATTGACTCAAATATCAAACACTTTTTTGGAAAGGGAAAAAACCTTGTATATCTTTTATAGCTCTAATAAAACATAAGTCTAAGGAAGGAGTAGGATTACCTGTCCATTTGAAATAATACTATGCTGCCTTACTTGATCAAACCAGAGCCTGGATGTGTCCTATGGACACATTTTGGGTCTCCTTTGAACAGGCTATGGTACCTAATAGTCTTACAAT
>BLSH010514122.1:760366-782653 GCA_018402905.1 Glandirana rugosa
CAGTCATTCCTGTATATCATGGTTTCTCCACCTAAGTTACTATATGTCATACGAAGTTTCCCAATACTTATCACAACTCGCTACCCGAACGATTTTTGAAATGTCCGGGTCCGGGTCCGTGCCACGGACACCCGAAAGTTCGGTACGGACCCGAACGTTACAGTCCGGGTTCGCTCAACACTATTCATAACCCTTTGAAGCATACTGTATATCATTGAATCCACCTCTTTGGTACTATATGTCCTTACTGACATACTGGAAAGGAGGAATCGCATGGGTCTCTATTTATTTACAATATAGTACTTACTTTTCAGAAACACGGCACATGATCAAATGGGAAAAAGGAGTTTAAGAGAACCTTTTCAGATGAGGAATGGCAGTTCACACTAACTAATAATATTAGTGCCACAAGCTCCACTAATCAGTAGGATAATTCCCTTAAACTATTATATAGAAGCTATATTACTCCATACAAACTATCTAAGATGTATCCAAATGTGTCGCCTCTTTGTTGGCGACATTGTGGATCTGTGGGCAACTTATTACACGTCCTATGGAAATTAAATCCATACAAACCTTCTGGAAGGCAGTTTTTGTTTCAATATAAAGTGACAGGGGTGCTCATTTCCCCGGCTCCCTTCTTGGCACTATTGAGTCTAACTATAGATACTGTCCCCACTCAATATAGGACTGTAATTTCCCATATTCTAATTGCCACAAGAATAACTATAGCCAATGCTTGGCAATCTACTAAAACTTTTAACATCACAGATGTTATACAAAGAGTTACTAATTATATACAGTACATGAATGGTCTCTAGCATTTTCCACCCAAGGGCCTTAAAAATTTCAATAAAAAATGGATCTATTGGGATCAAATATTTAAATTAGCAGATTTATAAGGATGAATAGAAAATATAAATAATATATGGATGATATCTAAGTGATGGTGTTAGAATGTTATGTTGTATTGGTCATGTTGACCTCTTGTTTCTTCCTTATGTTTGTTTATTTGACTTTGTTTATTACAGGGCAGACCTTTAATCTTTTTCCAGTGCTCTAATTAGAATACATTAATTGTAGTATATGTACGCATTTTCTTTTACATCTGATGCAGGTAAAACTCTTATTTGTCATATGCTTTTTGAAACTTGTATAATGTGTGAAAACAAAAAAAGACTGAATTGTTTTCTTGTCCCTTTGACTATACTAGATGATGTATGTTTGTAGCTGCCTTTATTTTCTTCATAGTTTCAACACATCAAGATAGAGTCTTTTTTCTGGATTAAAGCTGGCGAGTGTTAACCCGCGGCATACTGGTTGGTGGTTGAGTACCTGCTTGAATTAGCCAGCAGTTGTTTTTAGTCACGTTTTGAAGAGATCTTTCTCACATCACTTATCAAGTTTACTGTCACTATTCGGGACTAATTTGTAGTGATTGAATATTAAGATATCAGTATATGTTATCAATCTTGTCAATCTGCGTGGTTAATGGTATCATAAATGCTGAGACAGTGTGGAAAGCGAACGTCTGGGTTCGGCCGTACCCAGAAGTGACGTCACCCGGCTCCTCCCAACGCGTTGCATCACGGTCACGTGACTTTATCAAGGGACTGGATACTGGGTGACGCTCTCAGCCTTATATGTCTATATGTTCCTATGGCAGCATTTGTGACACGGTTAACCATGCAGATTGACAAGATTTTAAACTGTAAGTTATTACTTTTTTAATAAAACGTTGTTTTAAAATACTACACCATGAGAGGCTTTATCTCTTTTACTTTACATATGGAGGAACATGGTTTCATGACATACAGCAAAAAGAACCGCTGTTCATGCTGTGAACAAGGCTACAAGCCGAAATGCGTCTGCGTGTGCTGTATTTTTATGGGCATGGAATAAATTCATTGGATATCGTACTTCAGTGTGCCGGTTGTTTTTGCTGTATATAATTTAGACTATCGGATGAGGAGGAACATCCTGAACCTGAGCACCTGACACAGGTGTGCATACTTTTATAATGAACTGAATTTTTTTGTGCTCTGGGTTCTGAGCGGTGCACCTTTGTGGTTTGCATACTTTCATGACAGCAATCTAGCTCATTCAGAGCCAGAAGCGCATCCCCAAGGGGGATTAAGGTGAGCGGCCAGTTCACTTGGTGAAGGATTTGCGTGCAGTAATACACTTATATATGTCTCTTGTGGGTGGAACATTGCTGGATGGGACTGAAATTTATTTGATGTCAATTGGTTTTTAACTGTTTGCTCCACCTAATAAGAAAACTCAAGAGACTATATACGTGCACTTTGCACTTTATTTTGAAACACTGGACATTCAGAGTGATATCTTTCATGCAATGTGTTTTAAGGCACTCGATTTTGGACGTGAATGGAGCACTAGACACTTTTTTGTATATTGCACTTTATTTGGAACACTGGACATTTAGAGTGATATTTTTTCCTCAAATGTGTTTTGTGACACTGAATTTGGCATGTGAATGGAGCACGAGACACTTTTTTTGTATATTTTCTATATGTATAAGCACTGAATCACTTTATTTGTATTTGTCATTGCACTTGATGTATAATTTCAAATACGTTTTTGCACATGTTGGCATAATTTATATATACATCTAATGAAAGGTATACAGCTCACATAGCGTCGCTCCACACATTATATATCCCTTTCCACAGTCAGTGATGATTTGGGGAGCCATGCCATCTGCTGGTGTTGGTCCACTGTATTTCATCAAGTCCAAAGTCAGCGCAGCCTTCTACCATGAAATTCTAGAGAATTTCATGCTTCCCTCTGCTGACCAATTTGGAGATGCTGATTTCATTTTCCAGCAGGACTTGGCACCTGCCCACACTGCCAAAAGTACCAATACCTGGTTTAATGATCATGATATCATTGTGCTTGATTGGCTAGAAAACTTGCCTGACCTAATCCCCATAGAGGATCTGTGGGGAGTTGTCAAGAGAAAGATGAGAGACACCAAACCCAACAATGCAGATGAGCTGAAGGCCGCTATCAAAGCAACCTATTCTAATTTTCGGAGATACTGAATTTAGGTTTTCACTAGCTGTAAGCCACAATCATCAAAATTAAAAGAAAGAAATGCTTGAAATATATCACTCTGTATGTAATGAATCTACAGAATATAATATGAGTTTCACTGTTTGAATTGAATTACTTAACCACTTCAGCCCCGGAAGGATTTCCCACTGTAGGACCAGACCACTTTTCGCTTTAACTGAGAATTGCGCGATAGTGCGACGTTGTATCCAAACGAAATTTGCATCCTTTTTTCCCACAAATAGAGCTTTCTTTTGGTGGTATTTGATCACCTCTGAGTCATTTCTGATCGCCGTTATAAACAAAAGAAGAGCGACAATTTTGCAAAAAAAAACAAATTTCTTACTTTTCGGTAAAATACAAATCCAAAAAAATATATATAAAAAAACATTTTTTCCATCGGCTTTGGCCGACTTATATTCTTCCTCATATTTTTGGTAAAAAAAATCGCAATCAGCGCTTATTGATTGGTTTGCGCAAAAGTTGCCGTCTTTATGGATGATGAGAATTCATTTCTGGGGTTTTTATTTTTTTTTATTTTTTACTAGTAATGGCGGCAATCTGCGATTTTTTTGCGGTACTGCGATATTGCAACGGACATGTCGGACCATTTTGACACTTTTTTGGGACCATTGGTTTTTATACAGTGATCAGTGCTATAAAAATGCACTGATTACTGTATAAATGCCATTGGCAGTGAAGGGGTTAACCTGGAGGGGGCGCTCTAAGGGTTAACTGTGTTCCCTGGGCATGTTCTAACCATATGTGGGCTGGCCTGGCTGGGGGAAGAGAGGGATCATGGCTTCCATATACAGGAATCCTGTGATCTGCAGCCCTTCCCCCTCTAACAGAACGGAGATCTGTGTTTACCTACACGGACCTACATTCTTTCACTGCGGGGGGGGGGCATCGCGGGTAGCCGGCGGTGATCAAGTCCCTGCCCACTCCCTGGCCCCCCCCCCGAACACAGTGAGCGTGCGAGCGTGCCTCTGGCGTTGCGTGTGCTCTCACAGTGAGAGATATCTGTCGCCGTCAGACTGCGGTCGGTGGTCGGCAAGTGGTTAAATTAATTAACGTTTTGATGATATTCTAATTTTTTGAGATTCGCCTGTAGAGTGATTGATGCCCCAATACTTGCACAACAGAGTCTGTACTGGGTTTAAAGGGATATACACATTTATAACTGCACTTTTGCGAGTAGCACTTTTTTTTTTGGTGAATAGCAATTTTTGTGAGTATATATAAGAAAGCATCTTGTGATTTAGTGGAGGTTTTATATGATTTTGATGTAAGCACATTACCAAACGCATTGATAATACACCAATTCGGTTAGACATACTACACTATATGGTATTTTTACACCCCCCGGTTTGGTTCGCACCAGAACTTGCGAACGGGCAAAAAATTTGTGCGAACACGTGAACGCCATTAAAATCAATGGGACTCAAACGTGAAAAATCAAAAGTGCTCATTTTAAAGGCTTATATGCAAGTTATTACCATAAAGAGTGTATGGGTACCCGGGTCCTGCCCTAAGGGACATGTATCAATGCAAAAAAAAAAAAAATTGAATCAATAGTTTTTTCAGGAGCAGTGATTTTAATAATGCTTAAAGTGAAACAATGGAAATGAAAAATACTTTTAAATATCGTGCATGGGGGGTCCCTTAGTCTGCCTGTAAAAGGACACACCTCTGTGATGTTTACAACATAGCCAGTGCAAAATGACATTTCCAAAGGAAAAATTGTCATTTATTATCGCGGCTGTAATGTATTGCCGGTTCCTGGCAATATACATAAAATCACTGAAAAAGCATTGCGTTGCCCACCCCCCCCAGACCATACCAGGCCCTTCGGGTATGGTATTGATTTAAAGAGGAACTCCACTTCAAAATGTAAAAAGAAAATTGCGTAGGGTTCCTCCACAAAGTCTGTAACAGACCCTTCAGGTCTGGTACGTATTTTAAGGGGATCCCCGCCCAAAATTAAAAAAAAAAATTCGTAGGGGTCCCCCCAAAGTCCGTGCCAGGCCCTTCAGGTCTGGTATGGGTTTTAAGGGGAACCCCGTGCCAAAATTTAGAAACAAAATGACGTGGGGTCCCCCCAAAGTCCATACCAGGCCCTTCAGATCTGGTATGTATTTTAAGGGGAACCCCAGGCTACATTTTTTTAAAAAATGGCGTGGGGTCTCCCCAAAATCCAAACCAGACCCTTATCCGAGCATGCAGCCCTGGCATGGCAGGAGGGGGTGGGGATGAGCGAGCGTCCCCCCTCTGAAACATACCAGGCCACATGCCCTCAACATGTGGAGGATGCTTTGAGGTCAACCTCAAAGCACCTTGTCCCCATGTTGATGGGGAAAAGGGCCTCATCCCCACAACCCTTGCAGGTAGTTGTGGGGGTCTGCTGTTGTAAATTATTTTAAAAAGTGTGATGACATGCCCCAGTCAAACAGGTGCTGAAAAATTGGGCCTTGGGTGTTGACGGTGCTAGAACACTGTAACCTCTTGCAGTTACTCTTGTTGGGTGCAGGAAAAGGCCCTGCTGTTGTAAATTAGTTTAAAAATTGTGATTACATGCCCCAGTCAAACAGGTGCTTAAAAAATGGGCCTTGGGTGTTGGCGGTGCCAGAACACTATAACCACTTGCAGTTACTCTTGTTGGGTGCAGGAGCTGGCCCTGCTGTTGTAAAATAGTTCAAAAATTGTTATGGCATGCCCCTGTAAACCAGGTGCTGAAATATTGGGCATTGGGTGTTGGTGGTGCCCTAAATATAACATATCATTCTGGATTATGGACAGGAGGAATAGGAATAGGAGCAGTGGCAGTCTTAAAGGGATCCCAGATCCTTAGCAAATTTAATCAGCTGCATCAGCATCAGTAACGAACCCTCCAGCAGCACTGAATGTCCGTTCAGAAAGCAGGCCAGTAACTCAATTGCATATTCAGCAAGTTCCGGCCAGTCGTCCATCCTCAAGACCCAGTAACTCAGTAGATGCTCAGTTGGAAAGGTCTCCAAGTCTGCTCTTGCTCCTATATATTCCTGCACCATACAATGCAGACACCGATGATGGTTGCTTGAACCTATCTGGCCTGGGCACTGAGGACTGAAATATTTTTTAAAGGCATTGGTCAGCCGGCCACCTTCTCCACCGCTCTGCCTTTGAACAACCAAAGCTTCAGAAACACGTTGTCCAGCACCAGGACATGGTAGCCTCCCATGGTCTGGAAACAACATCTTGCACAAAATTTTCTTCAAGCTTTCCTGAAGATGTTTCATCCTCCCTCTGCGCAGGCAGGATAAGCTCTGCAACTTTACCGTTGTAATGTGGATCAAGAAGGGTTGCCAGTCATCCCTCTCCTTGATACCACAAATCCTAGGGTCTTCTCGCAGGCTTTTCAGAATCAGAGAGCCCATGCAGCATAGGTTTGAGGAGGTATGGTGTGTCCTCTGGGTCACTGAGGATGACATTATCAGGAACTACCTCCTCCCAGCCACGTACAACTTACAACCATGTTGACACAATAATCTTCCTCCACCTCCTCCTGCTGTGAGTTTGGCGGCTCTGCAGGAATGCTCTCTGCATAAAGGGGGCCTTAGGAGGAAAGGAAGTCCTCCTCTTCCTCACGCTGTTCTGCCTCAAGTGCCCTGTCCATGATTCCGCAAAGCGTGTGCTTCAGAAGGAATATTAGAGGGACAGTGTCACTGATGCATGCATTATCCCTGCTCACCATCCTTATGGCCTCGTCAAATGGTGACAGGACAGTGCATGCATCCTTGATCAGTAGCCATTGACATAGCGAAAATAATCCAAGCTCCCCTGAGCCTGTCCTGGTGCCATGCTCACAGAGGTACTCATTGATGGCCTTTTGCCATGCGTGCAGCTGCTGCAGCATTGCCAATGTTGAGTTCCACCTGGTGGGCATGTCACAAATGAGGCGGTTGGTGGGCAGGTTAAATTCCCGCTGAATGTCAGCCAGCCAGGCACTGGCATTGTATGAACGCTGGAAATGACCACAGACTTTTCTGGCCTGCCTCAGGATATCTGGTAAGCCTGGGTACCTGGTCAAGAAATGCTGCACCACCAAATTCAAGACGTGTGCCAAGCATGGAACATGTGTCAAGTGTCCCTGTTGGAGGGCAGAGAGAAGGTTGGTGCCATTGTCACATACAACCATTCCTGGCTCAAGCAGCAGTGGCGTCAACCACCTCTGAGCCTGCCCCCGCAGAGGTGACAGAATCTCTGCCCCAGTATGGCTCCTGTCCCCAAGACAGACTAACTTAAGCACCGCATGGCATCTTTTAGCCTGACTGCTTGCGTAGCCCCTTGAACGCTTAGGGAGCACTGCAGGTTCAGAGGACAATTCTGCAGAAGAAGCCACAGAGGTAGAAGAGGAGGGGGTGGAGGAGGTGGATATGGCAAAATAAACAGCAGCTTTTTGGAGGTGTGGTGGTGGAACTAGCTCCAACAGTGAACCCTGTCCTGCATCCTTCCCAGCTGCCAGTAGAGTTACCCAGTGTGCTGTGTAGGAAAGGTAATGTCCCTGACCATGCCTGCTGGACCATGAGTCAGTGGTAATATGAACCCTGCTGCTGACCGCCATGTACAACGAGGCCAAAACATTGCCTTCTACATGACGGTAAAGAGCTGGAATGGCCTTACGTGAAAATAAATTTCTTATGGGAATCTGCCACTGTGGGACAGCACATTCCACAAATTCATAAAAGGGGGCAGAGTATACCAGCTGAAAAGGCAGCAGTTGGAGTGCTAGCGATTTGGCCAAGCTAGCATTAAGACGCTGAGCATGTGTATTGCTGGGATAGTATTTTTTTTATGGTTCAGCAACTGGGGTAGGGATATTTGCCTGCTGAATTCACCTGGTGGTGTACTGCTAGCAGATAGGCTGCAAGTACTTGTGGCACGCATTGCTAAACCTTCATTCCTCTCAGTGCAGGTTTTGGAGAGGATTGGAGGTATAGAAGGGGGGGTTGAGATCCCAAATAAGGAGGAGTAAGGAGAAGTCTGCCTTGTTTTCTGGTGTGGGTTTTTCAGGTGCTGTTGCCAATGGAATGTATGGCTGGTCGTCATATGTCTTGTCAAGACAGTAGTTCCCAAGTGGCTGGAGTTCTGGCCTCACTTGACCAACTTCAGACATAGATTGCAAATGGCAACGGTGGGATCTACTTCATAAAAGTTGAAAAATGCGCACACCAAAGACTTTTGAAAGTCCGCGGGAGCCAGCAGTGCCCTGCACCTGTGGAGCTCTGTGGTCTGATGCAATTGGATGGCTGCCCTTAAGCTGGCCTGTGGAGGACATGCTGCCTCGTTGGAGTTGTGCCTCCTCCTCCTTCTCCTCCTCACTTTCCTCCTCTCTTCTTTCAGGCACCCAAGTACAGTCTGGGTCCTCATCATCCCCTCCCTCCTCATCACTGGAGCAAACTTGGCAGTATGCTGCAGCTGGGGGAGCATGACTGCTAGTTTCTTGTGCTTCTACAGCACCCCCTGTCTCTAGGCTCATGCTACTCCCTTCCTCAACCTGGGAACCAACACCAGAGCCTTCAAATTGCTGCGCATCCTCCATCAGCATGTAACCAACACTATGATCGAATAATTCTGGTAACTCCTCAATGCATGACGGTGGGGCTACAGAAGGAGTAACTGTGGACAAGGATCCGGTGGAATAGGCCACTTTGCCAGCTGCGTTGGAAGGCAAACTTGTATGAGCCTGGGTGACAAAGGATGAGGAGGATGAGGACGGCTTAGTTATCCACTCCACCAACTCTTCTGCATGTTGTGGCTGAATAGCACGGCCAACAGAAGAAAAAAAGGGCAAGCGTGACCCGCCTGCAGAAGATGCGCCATGTCCGTCACCACCACTTTTCTCTGAAGACACAGAGGCTGCTTGCCCTCTTTTAGTGGTCTGGGGGCTTCTGCCTCTCCTTTGTGGCCTTCTTGACATGATGGGGATTTTATTTAAGAACACACTACACTGTATTATATACCATACACCCCCAAATGCACTGATATATGGGTGGCACAGTGGTGTAGTGGATAGCACTTTCGCCTGGCAGCAAAAGGGTCGCTGGTTCGAATCCCAACCACGACACTACCTGCCTGGAGTTTGCATGTTCTCCCTGTGCCTGCATGGGTTTCCTCCGGGTAACCCCGGTTTCCTCCCACCCTCCAAAGACATGCTGGTAGGTAAATTAGATCCTGTCTAAATTGGCCCTAGTAGATGTATGAATGTGAGTTAGGGACCTTAGATTGTAAGCTCCTTGGGGGTAGGGACTGATGTGAATGTATAATGTATATGTAAAGTGCTGCGTAAATTGACAGCGCTATATAAGTACCTGAAATAAAAAAATAAATATATAGTGTACAGAGTGCTCAGGACCTCAGACTGGGCCGAAGGTTTACCTTCCAACAAGACAATTACCCTCAGCACACAGCTAAAATAACAAAGGAGTGGCTTCACATCAACTCCGTGACTGTTCTTGAATGGCCCAGCCAGAGCCCTGACTTAAACCCAACTGAGCATCTCTGAAGAGACCTAAAAATGGCTGTCCACCAACGTTCACCATCCAACCTGACAGGACTGGAGAGGATCTGCAAGGAGGAATGGCAGAGGATCCCCAAATCCAGGTGTGAAAAACTTGTTGCATCTTTCCCAAAAAGACTCATGGATGTATTAGATCAAAAGGGTGCTTCTACTAAATACTGAGCAAAGGGTCTGAATACTTAGGACCATGTGATATTTCAGTTTTTCTTTTTTAATAAATCTGCAAAAATATCAACAATTCTGTGTTTTTTCTGTCAATATGGGGTGCTGTGTGTACATTAATGAGGGAAAAAATGAACTTAAATGATTTTAGCAAATGGCTGCAATATAACAAAGAGTGAAAAATTTAAGGGGGTCTGAATACTTTCCGTACCCACTGTGTATATATATATATATATATATATATATATATATATATATATACACACACACACACACACACTAGACTGTATATATATATATATATATATATATATATATATATATATATATATATTCTTGCGCTGCCTGCACTAACTGACTGTATACAGATCGCCCTATCTGTCTAGTATAGATTTCACTCTACACTAACTGACTGTATACAGATCGCCCTATCTAATATGTTTGTTTTACAGTAATCAGTGCACTAATCTGTCACTACACTAGCTAACACTGAACTGCCTGCACGCCGCTATTAGCCAAGCTCACTGTCTCTCTCTATCCTTCTCTAACACCGCCGTTTCACACACTACATATAGCCGCGGTACAAGTGGCTTTATATAGTGTGGGGCGTGGATTGAGGCTGCTGATCAGTGATTGGCTAAATGCACCCTGGCTTTAACCAATCATATCTCATACAGCAGAGTGCTCAGTGATTGGCCAAAGCATGCAGGTCATGTGCATGCCTTGGCCAATCAGTGGGCTGCATTTCCCCACCATTGGAATGCATTATGAGGCTCAAAATTCCCGCTAATGCCCCATAATTTAAATGAACAGGCTAATGGGCATTGTTCGAGTCAAACTTATGTTCGACTCGAACAGCCAGCTCATCCCTATTTCTGAGCAAAACACTACCAGGCATTCATAATCAGAGAGGACAGTGTTGATGTTTTTGGTCTACATTGACTTGAAAAGATTGAGAACTATTGAAAAGACATTTAATGGTTAATGGGGACTTTTACTTAGCACTAGATTGTGTGTTCATGTGTAAAGGATTAATTGATAGGTTAACCTGATAAACACTCTCAGCCTGCTGGTGCTTAGATTGTTGTCTGTTGAGCTTGAAAATCTCTGTGCAGCATGAGGCATAGATCACCATAGATGTTTTAATTTTTTTACCCCCCAAAAAATCTACAAAATAGCAAAGAAAACGTATCCAAGCAAATGAAAGAAATGTTGGTAGAGCAGGCTGAAGCAAATGTGCTCACCTCAGTCTACTATTAGACTATAGGAATCCCCCTGATGAGTCACGAGACCCTGTAATGCAGTGGTTCTCAACTCCGGTCCTCGGGACCCACTAACAGGCCATGTTTGCAGAATAACTGAAATGCATCACAGGTGATATCATTTGCTGCTCAGTGATTGCAGTATTCTAGTCTGCATCTCCCCAAGGTAATACTTAAAATCTGGCCTGTTGGTGGCTCCTGAGGACCGGAGTTGAGAACCACTGCTGTAATGTAATGCGTAGGGGAGTGGCATACTGATCCGACAAGATGCTTTTGTATTATCCAGAGAGGCGTGATTTTTTGATGCCGTACCGTGGATTGCTGTTTGTTACATGCTGTAATACAGTTGGTGCACTGGAGCACCTATCAAATGTGAGTTTTATGCACATATTTTAATAAATGTAATTTGATTTTTTAAAAAGATATAAGCGTTATATGAAGCTTTTTCTTTTCCACATACAACAGATTATAATATTGAAACACTGACCGAGCTATAAGGAGTAAAGATCAACACCTGCTAGTCCTGAGTGACTAAAAGCGTACTTTGACTGAACTTAAGTGTGAGGTCACACTTTTTAAGGTGAACGTATTTCTTATGGGGGAGCAAAGTGGTAAATTCACATAAGGCATACATTTTGAGCATATCTGAAGACACAGGAATATAAGTTTTTTGGATTTTTTCCCAGAAATTGTCTTTTTTCACAATTTCACTAGCTCATGAATAATATTGATGGACTACTATAAGAAGATACAATTGTTACAGTTTATTTTATTTTTATTTTACAGTTGTTTTATATTACAGTTTCATTAATACTCTTTCAACACTGCAACATGTTTTCAGTATTTGATGCACAGAAATGGATACACTCACCTTAGCGATTAGATGTGGTTATTATTAACGCAGTATTTTCTGGTTTTGGCTCATTTATACAATTGTGCAAGCCTTGTAGAAAACTGTGTATCATTTATAACATATGTGTATGCTACACAGAATAGCCTTGTTTTTTAATATATGCCAGCAGAATTGCATTTTGGCAGTTTCTCATAAACTCAGCAATGCTTAAGAAAATAAAAAAATATGTTAGGCTTTAAAGTCCAGAGTGGATGCAGGGCGCAGAGGGTACGCTCACAGCCCACCCAGGTGTGTTACAATAGTGCATGAATATCCACTATTGTAACACTGGTTCTCTTCCTGGCCAATCAGGAAGTGGGTCTGAGACCAGCCACCTGATTGGCTGAAAGGATAGGCAAAACTATTGAATGCCTAGGAGGAGAGGAGGAGATGCACGGCCGTCGTGATGGAGGAAAAGACACAGGAGCTGCTGCCCGTTGCTCGCTGTCCGCTGCCTGATGACCGATGCCCGCTGCCCAATGTCTGATGCCCAATGCCTACTGCCCAATGCCTAATGCCTGATGCCTGCTGTCCACTGCCTAGATGGGTAAGTGCCGGGGGGGTGGTTGTTTGCGGCCCCCGCCCAAAAAAAAACACCAGCCGCCGCTGGTAGATGACACCATATTTTTCTGTAAAGTCGCATTTCAGAAAGTGCCAGGTTTGAATTAAACTTTCTATCTGCCCACCAGTTTAAATAATGGTGTTTGATCTTAATGAATGCAATGAGCATGAATTATTTAATGGTTAGCCAGGTTACTTTGAAAGCTTCACCACAGTGAAACATTCTATTACACCAACTTTTTTTATGTCTCAGAAATATGGCTCTGATTTTATTTATTAGTTATGTTATTATTTATCTAGTTTATTGCTAGCTAGATTATAAACATATTATGCATGATGCACTTTTTATATTTACTTTTACTGAGTATCTTAACACTATGTCTGATCTAGTTTCATGTATGGCATTCACTCTCTCTCGATAAATTCTATATTGCAACATGATGAAAACAGTAGTACGAATTCAAGTACCAGGCAAATGTTAAAATCACTGCAAGCTAGAATGGCATTTGACATTTCAAAAAGCCCCTGGAGATGTCAAAAGAGAAGTCAGACTTACAAGGCTGACCTCTGGAGTTCAGATCAAACACATTCTCTCATCTTTCTCTTACAGACATCATTGTGCAACATGTGCAGTGTATAGTATATTTAAATAATAGCTGCTCCACATTTCAAAGATGTTTGAACCTAAGGATTTGTTTCCTCTGAATGTATATTGGCCACAAGTGATAAGAAATAACGCAGTGTAAGATGACAATTAGTTCAGATTATTTCCTACAAACTGACCGTGTCTTGGTATATAGAAAAAATCTAGTTCACAAGCTTTTTATGCATTTCCTCTGCATTAAATACCTTTCTGACTGTAAATCAAGGAAACAGTTATAAACACCTATTTAGAGATTATATCTCAACTCCAGACAACTATTTTTAAATTGGTCACAAAGGACAAGCACGTAAAAGGCTTTCGACATTCAATTTACATTATGATGTTCCATCTTCCCTTGCTGTAACTTTGGAAGAAAATAACACAAAAATCCTAGTAAAAGGGAACATTCAGTGTTTTTATTAAAGTGGTTGTATACCCTAAAATTACATGTTTACCTACAGGTAAGCCTACAATAAGGCTTACCTGTAGGTAAAAAGAATATCTCCTAAACCTGTACGGTTTAGGAGATATTCTCACTGCAAGTGCCGCTGACATCAGCGGGCGCATGCGAAGTGATGTCCCGGCGAAGAACCGAACCCTGCCAGAAAGTTTGCCGTAAAGACGGGCTCCCGCGCATGGCCACTCACGGCACCGGAGCCCTGTACCCGGAAAGATCCACGGAGGGAACATGGCCGCTCCCTCCTCAGGGACCGGGCGGACCTGCAGGAGCTTTGTTCTGGAATAAGTATTTCATAATGAGCTAGTATGCGCATACTAGCTCATTATGCCTTTGCCTTGCATGTGTTTTTTTTTTTTTTGGGAGACAACCGCTTTAAGAGAGCAGAGCAAACAGCAACATTATGATTAAATCAAGTTCCTAGTCTTAAAATGCTTATAGCAGGGCTCAAAATTTCAAGTCCTTAGCTACTAGCCAGGCTTTAAGAGTTACTCGTAACCACTTGCCCCTCCCAAACCCTACCTTGCCCCACCCCTGATTTCGCCCCTAAACACGACCTTGTAAATTATCTCATGAAATGACACTGTTAAATGTTTTATGCAGAATTAAGTTGCAAAAATAAATATTAACAGCAACAAGTTTAACACAAAGCAATGTAAACATAAAAGGAAAATAGGTGCTTTACATGGACATGGCACAAGGTCAGAGACTGCAGACATAGCACAAGAGATGGGTGGACATGGCACAAGAGATGGTCAGAGACTGCATACTTACTAGGATGAGGAAAGGCCCAGGATTAGGCTGCCATAGAAGGTATAAAAGGCTGCTCATCATTCCTCTTTGCTATGCTTTAATGAATGAGATCAGTATAGATGGAACATGATACCTTTGCCAGTATTTTTACTGCAGCACTCTATTAACAGGAGTATTGTATCCAACCTAAATCCTTAGTAAACTTGCAGCTGCCTTTATACATTTTAACCCAGTGGGTGACCAGTTGCCAACCTTTTAAATAGCATATTCACCAATGCTGGGAAAAAATGAGATAATTTTTAGCAGTATAGATTAACCATGGAGACATAAAAAATTAAACACCAGGGTTATGGCTGCAGCTAGATGCCAAAACCCCGGTATCATTTTTCACCTTAGGCGGCTGGCTTTCCAATAAAAGTAATCCTCATTAGGTGTCCCCTCCTGCTGCTTCCCGGATGTTTCCAGGCTTACCAGAGCCGTCGGAAGCAATCCGATGCGGCCGATGCCTGGGCAGGAAGTCAAGTGAGGGCAAGATGGCCCCCACTTGGCTCTATGCTCTTGGAGGGCCGGATTGACCTCTGACGTCACTTCCAGTTCTCAGGCATAAGCAGACAATTTTTTTTTCTAAAATCAAAAAGGCCCAAAAAATATATTTTGCTTTTAACGGTAAATGAGATATCTGTGGTCAAAAATGTAATACAAAAGTTTCACCAAAAGTGCACATTGCAAACACAGTGCTGGCATGGTAAAAACTGCATCCAACAATTTGTTCAGCTACTTCTCCCCTGCACAAGGATACCACATAAGTATGGCTTAGCCACTTGGTGGGAACATGGCAGGGCCCAGAAGGGATTGTGCATTCTGGCCGTCAATGGTGGAAAAAGGTCATGTCAGTGAATATTGCATTTAGTGCTTTAATGTGGTAGCAAATATGGATACATACAGTATCTCACAAAAGTGAGCACACCCCTCACATTTTTGTAAATATTTTATTATATCTTTTCATGTGACAACACTGAAGAAATTACATTTTGCTAAAGTAGTGAGTGTACAGCTTGTATAACAGTGTAAATTTGCTGTCCCTTGAAAATAGCTCAACGCACAGCCATTAACCACTTCAGCCCCGGAAGGATTTCACACTTTAGGACCAGAGCACTTTTTGCGATTCGGCACTGCTTCGCTTTAACTGACAATTGCGCGCACGTGCAACGTTGCAACCAAACGAAATTTGCATCCTTTTTTTTCCCACAAATAGAACTTTCTTTTGGTGGTATTTGATCATTGCTGTGTCATTTATGATCGCCACTATAAACAAAAGAAGAGCGACAATTTTGCAAAAAAACACAAATTTCTTACTTTTTGCTAAAGTACAAATCCAAAAAAAAAAAAATACAAAAAAACTTTTTTTTCATCGGTTTTGGCCGATTTATATTCTTCCTCATATTTGTGATAAAAAAATCGCAATTGCCGTTTATTTTTTTTTTATTTTTTACTAGTAATGGCAGCGATCTGCAATTTTTAGCGGTACTGCGATATTGGGGCAGACATGTTGGACCATTTTGACACTTTTTTGGGACCATTGGCATTTATACAGCGATCAGTGCTATAAAAATGCACTGATTACTGTGTAAATGCCATTGGCAGTGAAGGGGTTAACCTGCAGGGGGTGCTCTAAGGTTTAACTGTGTTCCCTGGGCGTGTTCTAACTGTGTGTGGGCTGCCCTGGCAGGGGAAGGGAAGTGATCACAGCTTCCATGTAGAGGAAGGCTGTGATCACAGCCCTTCCCCCTCTCACAGAACGGAGGTCCGTGTTTACTTACACGGACCTCCATTCTTTCGGTGCGGGGGGCATCGCGGGTAGCCGGTGGCGATCGAGTCCGCCGCACCTGCTCCCTGGCCCCCCCAAACACAGTGAGCGAGCAGGTGGGCCTCCGGCGGCGCACGCTCACAGTGCGCGATCTCGCAGCCGCCGTCGTATGACGGCGGTTTGCGATATCGAGCCTGCGGTTGACGGTCGGCAAGTGGTTAATGTCTAAACCACTGGCAACAAAAGTGAGTACACCCCTAAGTGAAAATGTCCAAATTGGGCCCAAGTAGCCATCTTCCCTCCCCAGTGTCATGTGACTCATTAGTGTTACAAGGTCTCAAGTGTGAATGGGGAGCAGCAGTGTATCGCTCTCATTCTCTCATACTGGTCACTGGAAGTTCAACATGGCACCTCATGGCAAAGAACTCTTTGAGGATCTGAAAAAAATAATTGTTGCTCTACATAAAGATGGCCTAGACTATTAGAAGATTGCCAAGACCCTGAAACTAAACTGCAGCATGGTGGCAGGTTCCACTCAGAACAGGTCTCGCCATGGTCGACCAAAGAAGTTGAGTGCACATGCTCAGCCTCAAATCCAGAGGTTGTCTTTGGTAAATAGACATATGAGTACTGCCAGTATTGCTGCAGAGGTTGAAAGGGTGGGGGGTCAGCATGTCAGTGCTCAAACAGTACGCAGCACACTGCAACAAATTGGTCTGCATGGATTTCATCCCAGAAGGAAGCCTCTTCTAAAGATGATGCACAAGAAAACCCACAAACAGTTTGCTGAAGACAAGCAGACTAAGGACATGGATTACTGGAACCATGTCCTGTGGTCTGATGAGACCAAGATAAACTTATTTGGTTCAGATGGCGTCAAACGTGTGTGGCGGCAACCGGGTGAGGAGTACAAAGATAAGTATGTCTTGTCTACAATTAAGCATGGTGGTTGGAGTGTCATGGTCTGGGGCTGCATGAGTGCTGTCGGCACTGGGAAGTTACAGTTTATTGAGGGAACCATGAATGCCAACATGTACTGTGAAATACTGAAGCAAAGCATGATCCCCTCCCTTTGGAGACTAGGCCGAAGGGCAATATTCCAACATGATAATGACCCCAAACACACCTCCAAGACGACCACTGCCTTGCTAAAGAAGCTGAGGGTAAAGCTGGTGGACTGGCCAAGCATGTCTCCAGACCTAAACCCTATTGAGCATTTGTGGGGCATGCTCAAATGGAAGGTGGAGGAGCACAAGGTCTCTAACATTCACCAGCTCCGTGATGTCGTCACGGAGGAGTGGAAGAGGATTCCAGTGGCAACCCGTGAAGCTCTGGTGAACTCCATGCCCAAGAGGATTAAGGCAGTGCTGCAAAATAATGGTGGATACACAAAATATTGACACTTTGAGCCCAATTTGAACATTTTCACTTAAGGGTGTACTCACTTTTGTTGCCAGCGGTTTAGACATTAATGGCTGTGTGTTGAGTTATTTTGAAGGGACAGAAAATTTACACTGTTATACAAGCTGTACACTCACTACTTTACATTGTAGCAAAGTGTCATTTCTTCAGATTTGTCACATGAAAAGATTTAATAAAATATTTACAAAAAGGTAAGGGTTGTACTCACTTTTGTGAGATACTGTATGTTTGTATGTAATTTGCACACCCTCATAAATGTGCCCCAAAATATAATCAACAATGTCTGCTAATTAAAATTATATCATATTGCAAAAACACAGACACTGCTCCAGACAGTAACCTTCCACTGCTCCCAATTGCTCTGATCCACTGCAGGTGTGGCTCTACATACTAGAGCAGAAAAGTCAAGGCGCTGGACGTCCGCACATCTTGCAATTCACCTATATTGTGTTGAATCCAAATAGTACATACAGTACATAAAATAATCAAACAGGAACATAGAACGCTGGAATGAAGAGTTAACACGTTTCACACCAAATTACTGGCGCTTAATCATAGCTCATGATTATCAAAATGATATCAGCTTACTGTGACTTTTATGCAATATAGTGAAATGGTAAAGTGAATGTAAATTATCTTTTTTTCGTTTTGGCGATGTCTACCCTAACATGTTATACTTTTTTTCAGGACAGATAGAGTTTTAATTTGGTAGCAAATTTGGATACACATATTTTTATTTCCTTGGGGTTCATTACAGATATATACTAAAACTTTTGAAAAAAAAAAAAAAATTTCTGAAATTTTAAGCAGTTTGCCAGCCCTTAAAAAAAGACCCCAAAATATCATCAACAATGTTTGCTAATAAAAATGATATCACATGAGCGCAATTTTTATGTAAAATAACAGAACTTAAAGTGAATTTATACTTTTCGCTTTAAAAGAGCATTGTTTACCTTTTAGGCTGGGTTCACACTATCCGACAAAAAAACGGTCCGACTTTGATCCTACACTGCTGTGCGATTTACGGTCCTACATAGGGTCAAAGTCGGACCGTTTGTCTGTGAACAGGGATCCGACAATGCCAGGCGCTTAGTGCTCTGGGGATTTTGAAGGGGAACTCCACGCCAAATTAAAAAAAAACTGGCATGGGGTGCCCCTCCAGGAGCATACCTGGCCCTTTGGTCTGGTATAGATTTTAAGGGGAACCCCACGCCAAAAAAAGGTGTGTGGTCCCCCACAAACCATACCAGACCCTTATCCGAGCCTGCAGCCTGGCAGGCCAGGAAAAGGGGTGGGGATGAGCGAGCGCCCTCCCTCCTGGACCATACCAGGCCGCGTGCCCTCAACACGGGGAGTATGGGTGCTTTGGGGCAGGGGGGCTCTGCGCCCCCCACCCCAAAGCACCTTGTCCCCATGTTGATGAGGACAAGGGCCTCTTCCTGACAACCCTGGCCAGTGGTTGTCGGGGTCTGCGGGCGGGGACTTATTGGAATCTGGAAACCCCCTTTAACAAGGGGGCCCCCAGATGCCAGCCCCCCCACCCTATGTAAATGAGTATGGGGGTACATCGTACCCCTACCCATTTACCTGGAAAGAAATATGTACACAAAAAACCACACAGCTTTTTAAAATATTTTATTAAATCTGCTCTGGCGGTCTTCTCCCCTCTCCGGTGTCTTCTTTTCTTTGGCTCTTTTGCAGGGTCTTTCATCTTCTGAGGGGTCTTCTTCTCTGCTGCGTCTTCTGCTCTTTTTCCGGTCTTCTCCACTGTCCCCTTCCCTCTGTTATTCCTCTCTTCTTCTTCTTCCCATGTTGACACGACGAGATCTCCTTCACGAATGCCCTCTCCGCTCTGTGCTGTGCCTTGTATTGGCATGGGGCGTGGCCACCAGATGACATCACCTGGAGGCCCGCCCCATATGAGGTCACATCCTGGGGGCGGAGCTGTGACCTCATATGGGACGGGGCCGAATAAAATATTTTAAAAAGCTGTGTGTTTTTTTGTGTACATATTTCTTTCCAGGTAAATGGGTAGGGGTACGATGTACCCCAAATTCATTTACATAGGGTGGGGGGGCTGGCATCTGGGGGCCCCCTTTTTAAAGGCGTGGCGTGGAGTTCCCCTTCATGATCCCCAGAGCACAAGTCGCATGCCAAAGTCGGATCAGTGAAGACACTGATACGACTTTGATCTGACTTCAATGCCTTTCAATGGGCTGTAGTAGGATCAAAGTCAGACAAAAGTAGTACAGGAACCTTTTTCAAAGTCGGTCCGACTTTGAAAACCACAAATCGGAGCAGTTAAGACGGCTCTCATAGGGAATCATTGTTTTTGTGACGTAATGCAACTCGTGCTCTTCATGTCGGTCCGAGAATCGGACTAGTGTGAACCCAGCCTTAATGCTAAATTGCAATGCATGCAGTAAAAAAAAAATAGTTTGTGCAAATTGTTAGTAAAACATTAATATAAGATTACATAGGGATAATGAGGGCACAAATTAGCATGGCAGTGACTTTTTCACAGGTATGCAATTGCTAAAGATTTAAATGACCTTGTGTTCACCTACATGAGCTTCTGATGCTTACCCAGTGAATGCAAATGTCATCCAAATTCATTGTTGCAATCTAGGAATAATTCTGGGGAGGAAATATTTTACATGGCTTCATGCCCAAGGTTGCTTGTCCACACAAACTAAAATGTTGGCGCTTTTCTGCTTCCCAAAAGTACAGGCGCCGCATACAGCTGCCAATGTGAATGAATCACTGTGCACTGTAGTATGCCAGCATATGCTGATACTCAAGTAAACACATGTATAGTGTATGGGTGTATTCACTAAGAAATGAATGACTATAGGTGGCTGTATGTGGGTTTATTGTGGTACTCATGTAAATATGTGTTTAGTGTACTGACATGTACCTGTGCCATTCATTTCTATGGGTAGCTGTATGCAGCACTTGTACCTCAGAAAGTCACCCACATTTTATATATTTTTATTTAATTGACCTGTTTTAACTTTTTATTACATTTATTTAAATTTACATTTAATTAAATTTTCTCTTTACTTTTCTTTTTGGGGGGTCTAAATCGGATTAGAAAAGGTATTGGGCCTCAAGAAATCCGATAGGCCGTCAGTACATCAGGATTGATCAATTATCAGATATATAATACCATAGTTTGTGGACTCTATAACTTTCCTACAGACTAAATAATATACACAGATTTGAGATATTTCCACCAAAGAAATGTAGCAGATTATATTTTGGCCTAAAAAAAAATTTAAAAAATGTTATAACAGAAACAAAGAAAATGCATTTTTTTTTCAAATTTTTAGTCTTTTTTTGTTTATTTAGCAAAAAATAAAATGGTGCTGGGGACTTGAGTGGTTAAGAACCTGCTTGTGCTCCAAAGACAGGAAGTGATGCAGTAACATGCATTGGAAAGACAGGAAATGGTTACAGCACTAAATATGCACATCAAACAAACCAGTCAAATAGACTAAATCCAGTCAGGCATTTGAGAAATGAGCTGGGCATTATGCATTGGTCCTCTTTAGCTGTTTATAAGCTACAGATTCCTTTAGACCAGTGGTTCTCAACTCCTGTCCTCAGGACCCACTAACAGGCCAGATTTTAAGTATTACATTGGGGAGATGCAGACTAGAATACTGCAATCACTGAGCAGCAAATGATATCACCTGTGATGTATTTCAGTTATCCTGCAAACCTGGCCTGTTAGTGGGTCCCGAGGACTGGAGTTGAGAACCACTGCTTTAGACTTTTACATCTCCATGATACAGCAGCTGTAGCGAGTCTAATAAGCACTCTTTTTACTCCTGACATGTGAGTTGTTTACTTTTTAATAAACGTGTGTTTAGTTATTCAGCTGCACCCAGAGTGGCACTCTCTATTTGTTTGAATTGCTACAGAGATCCCTTCACATTTTCTAGGAGCTGCCTTCTGTGTGCTGCTTTTTTGACTGTGTTCCTGAGCATCATTTGTTTTTGCCTGTGGATTCAGTGATTACCCATACTTTGACCGCATTGGCACTTGTGTACTGGTACAAAAATCAATAAACAACTTCTGATTAGCTTGTGAATGACCATTAGCATTAAGGGTAGTATAGAACCAGTGACAATATAATGTTCAGGACCTTGGGATACACCATTTGCAAAGTAAAAGTCCAAAACGTCATTTTGCAATAACTGGTGATTTCTGTCACTTCCACATTACTAGGGTGAGACTCAATCAACCACCCTACCCCTGTGTGTGTGTGTTTGAGGTGTGACATTTAACAGATGGTTTTCTCTCATGTGCACCAATGGTATGTCAGGATATTGACACAAAAATCAGCATCGCAGTTAAAATACTATTGTATTCCAAATGGGGATGGAAGAACCAGAAGCCACACATAAGAGCACTACAAATGTTACACCTACATCAATTGAAACATCCTTTTTGAGAGCTTGAAGAGACTCTGTCTGTACTTCTCAATAGGATCTGCTCAAACTATTTTGAGTTTGATGTGCAATGGTGGCCTTTTCACTACACTACATAAGTTATAATTACTCCCCAACACATATATGATAACTACTCCCCAATATGAATGTTGATTCACAACTTTTCAGATAAAAAATGTTAAGGCTGAACATAGAGAACTTGTTTTTTTTTTTTTTTTTTGGGGGGGGGGGGGGTCC
>BLSH010514122.1:782663-806016 GCA_018402905.1 Glandirana rugosa
CGTTTTTTCTTTCAATTTCCGAACAGTCACCAAGTAAATAAAAAACCACGTCAAGGGTCGAATAATCCACTTTCGACACACACTAAAGAACCTAAACGAATCTGTAACACATCAAAGCACAAAATGACTATTACAGACAAACATTCTGAACAAAAAGAAGCCAAATCCAAGTAATGCTAAATTAAAACAGATGAGGGTGAATGTATAAGTTTTGCCTGTTAGATTCCCACCTTCCTAAGTGCTTCACTACATTTTCACTCATGCCCAGCAGTTGCTTCGGTCACAGCCCCGATGCAAAAAAATGGGATGCTACCAGTCCTTCCACTGTCAAACACTTGCAAAAAAGCCTGTTAAATTGCAAGCTAGACATAACAAAAGTGTGCAAGATGTGCTCTGCACAAATGGATGCAAATCCAAGAAATCACACACAGCTTTCACCTAATAAGCTGGGAACTGCACCAAAAAATAAATGAACCACTGACAAGCCTTTAACTTTCTTTTTTGCAATTGAATGTTTATTTTATTTTGGTCATAACAAAACAAAAGAAAAAGCACAAGACAATGGTATACATTGGATGAAGATACAGACAGTTGGAACATTATAAGTTGTCAGTTTTTAATATATTTGTTGGACCATATTGACCACATGCTATCAAACTTGCAGCCTTTCAGAGCGTTAATTACTAGTAAGTGTTCGTAGGTGTGGTTCTGGTTAACCATCGCTATTAGTCAAGACAAGGGACTTCCATTTTTGACAATATTGTTTCTGGCTGCCAGTAGGATATGTGTCACAACTGATCTTAAATGTGGGGTGTATTTTTCTATCTCCAAGCTGAGGATGGCTAGTTCTCTAGTGGGGGGTGATAGGATCCCAGTTACTGAAGCAATGAGGGTGAAGATTTGATTCCAAAAACTGGTTAGGTTAGGGCAGTCCCAGAGGATATGAGAGAGACTTCCCGTTCTACCACATCCACACCAGCAAAGTGTTTTTCAATAAAAATAAGCAAAGGATACTGCCCTATTCTGGTATGGATCCAAATGTCATTTCTGGAAGTATTTCATTGCCTGCAAAAGTGATCATCTTCACAAAAATATCCACTATCATCACTCACTAGCTCATGCCATTCCTGCCTTACGGCATCTTATGCTTACTAGGTACAATGGGTGAAATTTGAATGAGTCCCTTTGCCCTTTTGCTATTTTCTGGAATTGCCTGGGACAAGGAAATCCCCACTGTTCTACCACCACTGTGCTAAGTGCACCCTGTCCTTATTTACCAGGCAAGGTGTGGCTTGAGTGTTGCTGTTTACCCACCTGAGAAGTTAGGATGAAGCTAATAGGGATGGGCTGAATGGACCCCTGTTTGGTTTGCACCAGAACTTTCGAATATCGCAAAAGTTTGGACCTGAATAACAAACCCCATTAAAGTCAATGGGACCCGAATGTCAAAAATCAAAAGTGCCCATTTTGAAGGCTTATATGCAAGTAATTGGGTATACAGTGGTTATAGGGGTCCAGGTCCTGCCCTGGGGGACATGTACCAATGAAAAAAAAGTTTGTAAAAAATGTATTTTTTGACTTTTAAAGTGAAAGCATAAAAATGAAATTGCACTGTTTCAGCCAATCAGGGCTTGCAATGCCCTGTTCAGCACCGCAATGCATTGCGGTCAGTTCGGACACCGAACAAACGGTTGAACGTCCTGTTTGTTCGGCTGCTCACCACACGACCGAACAGCGAAAGTTCGTCCCAAACTTATGGTCAGACCGAACCATTTGCCCATCCCTAGATGCTAATTGCAAAATTCACAATAGCCATTATGGCAGGAGCCATCTATGCTGAGGTCAGCATAGGGAACTGTGGCATTTCTTACACATCTAGCTAAAAGTTCCTTTAAGCTGGAAAATAGAAGGTTGTGCCACTGCTGATGGTGCAGTATTCAATGCCAGGAAGGGCATCATCATCACCTGGGAAGCCTCTGCTGGCTTCTGTGAGGGAGACCCATCTCTGGGTGATAGTAGTGAAGCTACTTTCCTTTAGTGCTGAGCACTCACATGCCTGTCCTCACCCTGCAATGCCATGCACTGCTCCAGTAATGAGAAAGGGGCTTCATGATCCTGCTTCCCTGATAGTGATGTGTGTCACAGGTGAAGACTGTATCAGCACCCGTTTCAGAGCTTTCCTATGGTGGGCTTCCTCCCTAATCAGAGCTTCACCTGATGAGGAGGCCACAGTGTCTGGGGCAGATATGTTAAGGGGTTGAGAGATGGGAAGACAGTCTGGGACCTCTTTCTCTTCCTTCTGATGATGACAGATATTCATTTTAGCTGAGCCACCAGCTGAAATAGAGATATGCTTGCCTGGAGTAGATGAAGGGTGCTAATAGGGCTCCCTAAGTGGAACTGAATCCACAGAATGGTGGTGGGACTGAGGGGCTAAGGAAGCCTGACCCTCCCATCAGGATGCTCTTGCAGGCATGGTGGGTGCCTTGCCAGTCCACCACATCCTATTTAGCTGAGCCTGTAATTACCGAAAATCATTGGTCAGGGCTACAGCCTTGATTTGAGCTAACATTGATCTTAACCCACTCAGGGACAGCTCACACCAGATGCAGTGCAGTGCGTTTTTTTTATGCATGAAAAACGCAAGGAAACTTGAGTACATTAATGCCAATGGCACAATTCACACCACTGCAGTCTGTTCCATTGCGTTTCAGAAAGAAAAAAAATTGGTCATGCTGCATTTGTTATGTACAGAACTGTACTGGACCACAGTAAAAGGTGTCAAAAACGCATCAAAAATGTGTCAAAAATACACATGCAGAAACGCAGCTGGATGTGGTGTGAACTGTAACAAGAAAGCACTAGAACGCATCCGGAGTAAGTTTTTGTGATGTGAACTGGCCCTCGATGTTGGTTCCAGAAAGAATGCTGCAAACCTTCTCTTCTGACCTACCTACAGCTCCTCCTCATCCCCCTTCAGCCAATAAGGTTAGATAAGATATTCAAGCAATGACTGAAAAGTGCAAATGGCTTTAAAAAAATAATTTAAAAAATGCCAGCTTACCAAAAAAAGTAAAAAAAAAATCAAAAGTAGTGAACAATCTCAATAGTAAATTATTCTTTTTAAATATGAACCCAAAACAATGTAACACATTCACATGAGAAGACTTGGTTTACAGGTCTCAGAATTCAGTAATGACTATGTAAGTTGTTCTTGGATCCTGAAGTTTCCATTACCAGGTGTAAGCAGGAAGGAACATTTGCTAAAGGCTAACTGACAGATATTTCAGTTGGCTTTGGCATTAAGGCTAGGGCTTGTTATTACACAGTCCCAGTTGTTAGCTGCAATATGTACAAATTATGGTGAAGGCCATCTCATCTATATTCTGGCATACACAGAACATGTAAGATTGCTTTTAATGCTTTGTGGATCCATATTGCATCCAATCAAAGATACAATTCATACTAAAAATATAATACTATGTGAATGGTATAGCAATGTTCATATTCTATACAATTAGGAACCATTATAATGAATCTAGTATGCAATATTCTTCAATGTTGTTACTTTTATACAATTAACCTTTCCATTATTAGAAATAGCTTTCTGAATTTTCCCGCTGTTGTAAAAAATGTAACCCACAGTTCTTCTAAGCCTATATATGTAACATACCATATGAAATATCCAGTAAGTTTCCATACTGGTTTCCATCAATTTACATTTTAACAGGATATTTTGCTTTTGATGTATTTCCCTTGGACTCTGCAGCATGGTAGATAGTGATTTAGCCAGGCAGAAAACAGGAAGGAAAAGGGAATGCATCTTTGAAGTACTGTAACTGTTCACAGTATGATGTATAAATCAACTGAATTTTTATATATACAGTGACTAAAGTAAGTGAGCAGAATATATTGTAATCCTTTCCAAGGAACAAACTGAAAAAGTTGTGTGTTTCATTTGTGGTAAATTTGTAAAGGGCAATATTTACTTGTATCTTAAAAATCGTTTTCAGCTGTTAGACCCGGACACCTGTTGATAAAATACATTTCCACAAATCAAGTTTGCAATATTTGACACAGCTATTTACATTTTTAGCAGGGGGTAAATTAAAGAAAACGTTTCTCAATGCTGTGCCACTGGGTGCCCAAATAAAAGCTTAACATGTATTTTCTCATATTGGGAATTATTTTAACTAAATCATACGCAATTAAATAGATGCCCAGATTTACTTGATGAGCATATTTATCACAAGCCAGAAATCTCTGAACCATTATCACAAAGATTTGTAGGTTCTTTTACAAAGGTTATTACAAACACATATAGAATTTGTTATTGATTATTGTTTTATCCTTATAAATTCCTAATGCAATATTATTTATTTGCCATCCCACTTAAAGTGTTACTAAACCTAAAAACATTTTGTACATTATAGCATTGCTTGCATTAAGGTAAAAAAAGTTTTCAGTGTCCCTGTGCCATCAATTCCTAATGTGAAGGAGGAAGAGAGGGAGAAGAGATCGGCGCTTTGCAGGGCTGCATCTTTTTTCCCCTTATTTCCTCTTTACACTGCATTCGAGCAGCAGCAGGAGCCATTGGCTCTTGCTGCTGTCAATCAGAGGAATGGGGACGGGCCTAAGTCCCGTTGTGTGAGTCTATGTAGCACGGCTCCATAGACACACAGCTCGGGAGTGTGGGACCACCACTCCCCACAGCCAGCAGCTGGCTATGGTGGTCAAGCCTAAGAAGAGGAGGACCCGAGATCGCCACCGGGGACCCCATAAGAGGAGGATTGGGGCTGTTCTGAGCAATACCACTACACAGAGCAGGTAAGTATAACATGTGTGTTATTTTAATTGAGAGTTTAGTAACATTTTAACCACTTGACCACTGGGCACTTAAACCCCCTTCCTAACCGGACCAATTTTCAGCTTTCAGTGCTCTCACATTTTGAATACTACACTGTACCAATATGACATTTTTGTCCTTTTCTTCCCACAAATAAAGCTTTATTTTGGTGGTATTTAATCACCACTGGGTTTTTTATTTTTTGCGCTATAAACGAAAAAAGAGTGAACATTTTGTAAAAAAAATGCATTTTTTTAAGTCTCTGTTATAAAGGTTTGCAAATTAGTAATTTTTCTTCATACATTTTGCCCAAAATCTATACTGCTACATATCTTTGGTAAAAATAACCCAAATAAGTGTACATTATTTGGTCTGTGTGAAAGTTATAGAGTTTACAATCTTCAGTGCCAATCACTGAAAATTGATCACATCTGATGTTCTGATGGCCTATCTCATTTCTTGAGACCCTGACATGCCAGGAAAGTACAAATACCCCTAAATGACCCCTTTTTAGAAAGTAGACATTCCAAAGTATGTCATTTTTTCCTACAAATCTTTGCAAAATGATTTTTTTTTCACATAATTGTCATATTAACAGGTTATTTCTCACACGCAGCATATGCATACCACAAATTACCACCCAAAACACATTCTGCTACTCGCCCCGAGTATGGCAATACCACATGTGTGAGATTTTTATACAGCCTGGCCACATACAGAGGCCCAAAATGCAGGGAGCACTGTCAGGCGTTCTAGGAGCATAAATTACCCATCTCATTTCCTGACTACCTCTTTCAGTTTTGAAGGTCCTGGAGCACCAGGACAATGGAAATGCCCAAAAAATGACCCTATTTTGGAAAGCTAACACCCCAATGTATATTTAATGAGGCATAATGAGTCTTTTGAACATGTCATTTTTTTCCCACAAGTTTTTGGAAAATGTGGAAAGAAAATGAAAATGCATTACACAAAGTTGTCTATTTATAAGATATTTCTAACACATAGCATGCACATAGCAAAAATTACACCCCAAAATATATTCTGCTACTCCTCCTGAGTATGGCAATACCACATGTGTGACACTTTTACACAGCCTGCCCACATACAGAGGTCCAACATGCAGGGAGCACCATTTCAAATCTAATTTGACTACCAATTACTCTTTTTTGAGGCACTGTAGTGGCATGGATGGGCAGTGTAGTGGTACTAATGAGCACTGTAGTGGCACGCATGAGCAGTGAAGTGGTACTGATGAGCACTGTAGTGGCACAGATGGGCACTGTAGTGGCATGGACGGGCACTGTAGTGGCACTGATGAGCAGTGTAGTGGCACTGATGGGCACTGTAGTGCCACTGTAGTGGCATGGATGGGCAGTGTAGTAGCACTGATGGGCACTGCAGTGGCATGGATGTGTCACAGATGAGAACTTGGGAGCTGATGTGGTATGGATGAGCATGAATGAGGCATAAATGAGCACAGATGGGGTGGATGAGCCGTGGATGGGGATGATTGAGCACAGATGGGGATGATTGAGCATGTATGGGGAAGGCTGAGCATGGATGGGGATGACTGAGCATGGAAGGGGATGACTGAGCACGGATGTTGATGGCTGAGCATGGATGGGGATGACTGAGCACGGTTGGGGATGACTGAGCATGGATGGGGATGACCGAGCACGGATGTGGATGACAGAGCACGGATGGGGATAACTGAGCATGGATGGGGATGACTGAGCACGGATGGATGGGTGAGCACGGATGGATGGATGAGCATGGATGCATGGCTGAGCATGGAGCAATGACGTGGTAAAGGGCCACTGAGAGTGGCTGTTTACCGCGATCCGTGATGCGCCGGGTCTCCTGGACCGGGCGGCCACGTATACTCCTGGGAGCGCGCGGGAGTGGAATTCTGGGAGGACGTTATAGTATGCCCTCCCAGAATAATGAATCCACCTTGCAGCCATGTATTTACATTACTCGGTTGGCAAGGGGTTAAGGACTGTGCCTATTTTTGACATTTCTTTACAATTTAAAATCAGTTTTTTTGCTAGAAAATTACTTAGAACCCCAAACATTATATATATATTTTTTCAGACATCTTAGAGAATAAAATGACGGTCCTTGAAATACTATATTTCACACCGCATTTGCGCAGTGGTCTTAAAAGAGCAATATTTTTGGAAAAATACACTTTTTTTAAATAAAAAAATAAGAAAACAGTAGTTAGCCCAATCTTTTCTATATTGTGAAAGATAATGTTGTGCCAAATAAATTGATACCCAACATTTCATGCTTCAAAATTGAGTCCGCTCATGGAATGGTGACAAACTTTGGCACTTAAAATTCTCCATAGGCAACGTTTAAAAAATTCTACAGGTTACTAGTTTTGAGTTGCAGAGGATGGCTAGTGCTTGAATCATTTCTCTCACTCCAACAATCAAGGTGATACCTCACATGTGTGGTTTGAATACTGTTTTCATACATGGGTGCAACTTACATATGCTTTCGCTTCTGCACAAGAGCTTGGAAGAACAAAGCGCTTTACATTTTTTTTCTTATTTATTTTAATTTTTATTTTTACACTGTCCTTTTAAAAAATGGATCACTTTTGTGTAAACATCCCTTGTAATAGAAATAAGCAGGACAGGACCTCTTTATTGTGAGATCTGGGGTAAAAAATACCTCAGATCTCACATTTACACTTAAAAGTTTTTCTTTTTTCTTGTTAAAGGGTTTTATTGTATTTTACAGAAGTACGGCATATGCAAAGCATTACAAATCAATACAACTTCAAAGTAATATGCAGGCAAGAAATAGACACATTAGTGTCAGTATAGGCTAGTGCAGGTATACCCCGCTGATAGGGTTATGCTGAAAGTGATGGGTGATCAATTTGCAGGTACAGCTACTATAGGGTGTGGTGTACAAGTTCCCTGGACACCCCTGAGGGAGCATAACTGTGTCCATAGGGGAAGTTGCGAAGCCTCCTCTCACTCAAGATAATATGGGGTTTACCCGACTAGTGTGCGTATGGTAAGGGGCAAAGCTTTCTGTGTCTTCACTAGCCTCTAACATAGATACAAAATATATAAAACCAGTATCGATAATAACTGTACACATAAGAATTGAGATACCCCTTATGAAGGGGGGAAGAATGAGAAAAAGATGAGGGGATAGAAAGTAGAAGAGAGTATAGGAAAGATAAGGGTGAGGGTCTGTGAGGCCAATCCCGTCCGCCAGTCCATGTCGCAAGTGTCTTGGGGATCAAAACAGTTGTTTTTTTTTTTAACTACTTCAGCCCCCTTCCTGACTAGAGCACTTTTTGCGATACGGCACAATGTCAATTTAACTGACAATTGCGCGGTCGTGCAACATTGTACCCAAACAAAATTTGTGTTCTTTTTTTCCCACAAATAGAGCTTTCTTTTGGTGGTATTTGATCACCTCTGGGGTTTTTATTTTTTGTGCTATAAACAAAAAAGCGCAACAATTTTTAAAACACCCAATATTTTTTACTTTGTGCTATAATACATATCCCAAAAAAATATAAAAAAACAAATGTATTCATCAGTTTAGTAGTCGATATATTTTTTTCTACATATTTTTGCTAAAAAAACACAATGAGTGTATATTGATTGGTTTGCGCAAAAGTTATGCAAAGTTATGCTACAAACTATAAGAATTGATTTATGGCGTTTTTATTATTATCTGCAATTTTTAGTGGTACTGCAATATTGTGGTGGACATATTGGACACTTTTGACACTTTTTTGGGATCACTGACATTCATACAGCTATCAGTGCTATAAATAGCCACTGATTACTGTATAATAGTCACTGGCAGGGAAGCGGTTAACACTAGGGGGCGATCAAAGGGTTAAATGTGTTCCCTGTCAGTGTGTTCTAACTGTGTGGGGGCTAGGATGATAAGGGGAGGAGAGAGATCACTGCTCCCATATACAGGGAATATACGATCACTCTCCTCGCCCCTGTCAGAACGGGGATCCGCTTGTTTACATTCACGGATCCCCGTTCTGTCACTGCAGGGGAGCAATCGTGGGTTTCCGAAGGACATTGAGTCCACCCCACCTGCTGATTGGCTCCTCCGCTTGCCAGTGAGCATGCAAGTACACCTCCGGTGGCTTGCGTGTGCCCACAATACACGCTCCTGCGCCCGCCGTCAGATGAAGCCAATTTGCGCAGTAGTGCCATGTTGTCACCATTAATGCATGGAGGGTAGTTGGGTAGTGGTTAATTGTCCCTTTAAGGCCAGAGGGCGATGGATCCGGTAAGCAGCAGAGACGATCGGGATGCGACGGGGGGCACCTCTCCCGGCTCAGATAAAAGTGATCTCACGGCGAATGCGCCACAGAGACCAATTTTACCTTAAAGCGGACCGCTCTCCATTGAAGAAAATACTGGCGTTATGACAGCTATCTTCTACCATAACCCCAGTATTTAACGTCAAAGGACCAGCGTATATCGACTTTGGGCGGCCTGGAAGTGGTTAACGAGTGTGTAAAGTGAATTATTCATTTTTTTGCTGGTTTCTAAAGAGTTCTGTATTTTAACTGTTGGGTTTTTCCTCCATGAAGCACAATTCTATAACTTCTTACATGTACAACTGGGAATTTAAAGCTATAGAATGCAATTTACTACTACCAAACAACAAACAGTACTACTTTATTTTGCAGATTCACAATGTAAAAAGAAAAGTATAACCACCAATTACTGGAGATATACATTCACCAAAAGGAGAAGTTCTGTTTTTTGCCTCCTCCCTTCTTTTTAACTTTTGGACACTTTTTTTTTGGGGGGGGGGTACTTATAAATTCAATATTGGGCACTACCCCCTTCCTGCTCAGGCCAATTTTCAGTTTTTAGTCTGTCGCACTGTGAATGACAATTGCGCAGTCATGCAACACTGTACCCATAAGACATTTTTATAATTTTTTCATACAATTAGTTTTCCTTTGGTGGTATTTAATCACGATTGGGTTTTTTATTTTTTGCTAAATAAACAAAATAAGACCAAAAATTGTGAAAAAAATGTGTTTTCCTTAGTTTCCGTTATAACATTTTGCAAATAGTCTTTCTTCATAAATGTAGGTCAAAATGTATTCTACTACATCTGTTTGGTGAAAATAACCCAAATCAGTGTTTATGTTTACTGCCAGGACAGTACAAATACCCATAAATGACCCCTTTTTGGAAAGTAGACAGTCCTAAGTATTTAGTAAATGACATGGCAAGTTTTTTGAAGTTGTAATCTTTTCTCACAATTTTTTCAAAAATTAAAAATAATTAAAAAAAACAACTTTTTTTACATACTGTCACCAGTGCAGTACAGCATTATTATATAACTGGTGTAGTAGTGATCAGGGGCATTGACTGGTGACAGTATATTGAAAATAAATAATAATGTTTTTTCTTTTTTATTACATTTTTTTTCTTTTTCTCATAAGGCTGTACATACAACGTGGGAAGTTGGCTGTGAAGCTGCTAGGAGTCTTAGCCAGCTTCCCACACTAGACATGACAGTGATAGGGACTTGAAGACAGGCAAAGAACCAGCCCAGGTGAGGTCAGCTCTGGGTCCCAGGACAGGTAAGTGTCCTTTTATTAAAAGGTAGCAGCTATAGAATTTTCTACTAGCTATTTCATTTTCTTAGGGGGGCACCTTTAAAGTGTATCTAAAGCCAGAGCTTTTTTGTTTTTTCTGCTGTCTCTGTTCCTGCTGAGGAGCATCACCATCTTTATCTTCTCTAATTAGCCTTTTCACTCTGTCTGAAAGTGGGGAAAAATCCATTTTGTTTTGTTTTTTGCGGTCAATGGACAGAGATAGAGGAACTATCGAATTCATTTTCGACTAATGTTTGACATTTATTTAAAAGGGGTTTTCACCTTACTTTGAAGACATTTCCTCTCACTTCCTGATATCTCTACAGGACAGAAAATGAAGAACAGGACTATGTTGTGTCAGAGGGAAGTGACAACAATTTCAAAAAACTTTTAGATAGGCATCTTGGTGTAACCAATATATAGGGATATGGGAAACGTTGGAGACATACCTGTACATGCATAAACATACCCACACAGATTTAACTAGATGGACTAATGTTTTTATTCAACCTTACCAACTATGTAACTGTAACTATGAAACAATGCTATCCTAAAATTGGTAATCTCAAACAATGCAAGCATCATTACAAATGTTCATTCTGAAAAATTGAAAGCACTTAATTTTAAGAAAGATGATTGTCCATTACTGTGAACCACTTTCCAGCAGATAAATTGGGGGATAATTTTGCCAATTAATGATGCAACACATAAATAGGAAAATCAATGTTATGTAAACATGTTACACAAGTTATTTATATTGGAAACAAATAAAAGACAAAAATAGAGCATGGTGCTTAGTTATAGTAAAAGTAAAAAAAATCCATAACTATAAAACACTATTTCAAAATATAAAATGAAAGGAAAAGATATATCCAATAATTATATGTTTTTCCTTTTGCATTGATACCATTGTATCAATTCCTATATATCACATTTTATCAGCTACTAGAGAAATAGACACAGCTGAGTATCAACATATGTTTCTATCTAAATGCAAGGATACTGTAGACGTTTTCTGTTTTTCCACCCACTTACATGGACAAAATGCAAATGTAGTCAGCAAATCTGTTTTCACTGATTTTTAACCCTTTTCTTTTTTTGATGTCTTGTCATATGCCTGATGTGCCGATTAACCCTTTTACTGCAGCCACTGCAAATTTTAGAGGTGCTGTAGTTATAGGATGCAAACGGGATGCCAAGCCTGTGCATTTCATTCAGCCATCTTTCAGCTGTTGGCATGTACCATTTCACATATGCATGTCTTTTGAGTCTTAACATTTTTGGTATCTATTTACTTGACTTGACTCTCATGTTGTACAGTATATATGTACAGACAATTTGGAGAGTTTATTATGTTTGTGTGCACAATCTTCTTAGTATATGGATCCCCATGGTTCACAAAATAAAATAAATTCATGTAACAAAATGTACATTTTGGCATATTTATGAAAAACAAAAAAAGGCTCTAAGTGAAAGGGATAAAATATGTAACCATGCCATTTTCTTTAGAAAGCTTGTGACATGAACATGCTTAATAATTTAAGCCAAGTGTGTGTGATTAAAGGAGTTGTAAAGGCAGAAGGTTTTTTTATCTTAATGGATTCTATGCATTAAGATAAAAGCCTTCTGTGTGTAGCAGCTGCCCCAGCATCCCTCAATACTTACCTGAGCACCATCTCTATCCAGCAATCGGCTGTTCAGGACTCTACCTCCTGATTGCCTGAGACACAGCAGTGGCACCATTGGCTCCCATTGCTGTCAATCAAAGTCAGTTGGCCAATAAGGAGAGAAAGGGGGCCTGAATGGACACACGGAGCTGCAGCTTTGCTCCGGTGCCACCATAGCAAGCTGCTTGCTGTGGGGGCACTCGACTAGAGGGAGGGGCCAGGAGCAGTAAAGAGGGACCTGAGAAGAGGAGGATCCATGGCTGCCCAGTGCAAAACCACTGCATAGAGAAGGTAGGTGTAACATGTTTGTTATTTAAAAAAAAAATCACTTTACAATCACTTAAAGTTCTGAGCAAACAACCTTGTCTAAAGACTTTTGGAGAAAACTGTAGTGCTTATCTGGGAAAATTGATTTAGGTTGCTTTATTCTGCTTAGGAAAAAGGTTAGCACAGTGATGTCTGCAGTATTTCTACAGATATATAGTGATTTCACAATTTGGCTATAATTGGTTTGATCAAGAGGTGTTTAAAGTGAAATTTAACTCAAATAAGGATTCCTAAAAGGGAAGTATAGCCATTTTGTTAATACTTATTTTGTGGGTCACAGGGCTGCTCTCCCTTCAACCAGAGTAAACTAATAACGGGCTAAAGTCCACTGTCAGCTGACATCACAAAGCCACTGATTGATAGCTGGCTCCAGTTCTCTGCATTCAGATGTGCCTGCCCTGTCACCAGGCCAGTGCTCAAGTCACTGCTCTCTGCTCAGAGCCAACCAAGAACTGAGCAATAAGTGGTCATGTGATAGCTACTTTCACAGTTTTAGAACCAGTGGGGGACAGCTGCAGTATCAAACTGATACTGCAGCATGGAGGTAAGTGTTATGCTTTTTACATACCCCTAAACTTCTAATTTAATTCCAAAAAGATTTGCCGATGTTATCTGACTTCTTGTTAGAGGGTGGCTATCTTCATTCTCCATAGTTCCACTGTATGTAGGAATCTAGCCACCCTCTCTTGCTTCCCAAGATGGACTAGGTACTATGAGATGTTTAGTATGCATAGGACAGTGCACATGACTGCAACTAACATGCACTGCTCATTCCGAAAGAACGTAACTGGGGAGGGGGATAGGTTTGGGAGCTCATAGAGATTACAAGGAGGCAGAGAAACACAGTAAGAAACAATTCAATGAAAAATATATTGCAAGGCCATTAAGTAGTGGATATACTGTATGTATGGATTATTTTTTAGAAAAAGGATATCATTATCTTTGAGTTCTCTTGAATGTTAACTGATATATGTTATATACAGTATACTGTATATATTTCTAAAATGCCTTGCCTTCATATTATACATTTTATTAAAAATGTATGACTTAATGACAATTACACAATACAAGTACAGTATTTTTTTTTTGCACGTTACACTTTTTCAAATGTTGATGATGTTTAAAGGATATTTTAACCTTTCAAGAAAAAAATAATAAATGCACATTTTTTTGCAGGAAAAATGCATGTATTATTTAATTATATTTTAATTTATTATAGCAATTTACAACATTAACCTACACTGTTTAGTTTGTGTGTTTCAACATTTTGAAATTGTAGCAATGAAAATATCTTCTGCAAATAAATCATTAATAAAAACTCCTGGAATTCTGAACAATATTTTAAATTTGTCTTATTGAACGGGAGCCTTTGACAAACTACAAGAACAGGACTGAGCTGACACACAAAATGCTCATTTTAAAAGAAGCAGCAAAGAATAAAAGCATGAATGCCTGCTTCTTGTCCATTACGTGAATTGAAGAATAAAATATAAATAATGAAAAAAACCATATAAAAAGCACAAACTGTGCTGTTTTAGGAATAACATTCCTGACCATTTTCTTCTTTGAAATATTGATAGCTTTCAATGTACAATTGTACAAGTCTATAAATGGCTTGAGAAGTACAGTCAGGTCCATAAATATTGGGACATCGACACAATTCTAATCTTTTTGGCTCTATACACAACCACCACAATGGATTTGAAATGAAAGAGCAAGATGTGCTTTAACTGCAGACGTTCAGCTTTA
Organism: Glandirana rugosa; assembly: GCA_018402905.1. NCBI lineage: Eukaryota > Metazoa > Chordata > Amphibia > Anura > Ranidae > Glandirana > Glandirana rugosa. The sequence goes on from BLSH010514122.1 coordinate 796,873, forward strand.
ATTTGAGCATATTTACATCCAAATCAGGTGAGCGGTGTAGGAATTACAACAGTTTGTATATGTGCCTCACACTTTTTAAGGGACCAAAAGTAATGAAACAATTGGCTGCTCAGCTGTTTTATGGCCAGGTGTGTGTTATTCCCTCATTATCCCATTTACAAGGAGCAGATAAAAGGCACAGAGTTCATTTCAAGTGTGCTATTTGCATTTGGAATCTGTTGCTGTCAACTCTCCATATGAGATCCAAAGAGCTGTCACTATCAGTGAAGCAAGCCATCATTAGGCTGAAAAAAACAAAACAAACCCATAAGAGAGATAGCAAAAACATTAGCTGTGGCCAAATCAACTGCTTGGAACATCCTTAAAAAAGAAAGAACGAGCTCAGCAACACCAAAAGACCCGGAAGACCACGGTGGATGACCGAAGAATTCTTTCCCTGGTGAAGAAAACCACCTTCACAACAGTTGGCCAGATCAAGAACACTCTCCAGGAAGTAGGTGTATGTGTGTCAAAGTCAACAATCAAGAGAAGACTTCACCAGAGTGAATACAGAGGGTTCACCACAAGATGTAAATCAATGGTGAGCCTCAAAAACAGGAAGGCCAGATTAGAGTTTGCCAAACAACATCTAAAAAAGCCTTCACAGTACTGGAACAACATCCTATGGACAGATGAGACCAAGATCAATTTGTACCAGAGTGATGGGAAGAGAAGAGTATGGAGAAGGAAAGGAACTGCTCATGATCCAAAGCATACCGCCTCATCAGTGAAGCATGGTGGTGGTAGTGTCATGGCGTGGGCATGTATGGCTGCCAATGGAACTGGTTCTCTTGTATTTATTGATGATGTGACTGCTGAAAAAAGCAGCAGGATGAATTCTGCAGTGTTTCGGGCAATATTATCTGCTCATATTCAGCCAAATACTTCAGAAATCATTGGACGGTGCTTCACAGTGCAGATGGACAATGACCCGAAGCATACTGTGAAAGCAACCAAACAGTTTTTTAAGGTAAAGAAGTGGTTTGTTATGCAATGGCCAAGTCAATCACCTGACCTGAATCCGATTGAGCATGCATTTCACTTGCTGAAGACAAAACTGAAGGGAAAATGCCCCAAGAACAAGCAGGAACTGAAGACAGTTGCAGTAGAGGTCTGGCAGAGCATCACCAGGGATGAAACCCAGCGTCTGGTGATGTCTATGCGTTCCAGACTTCAGGCTGTAATTGACTGCAAAGGATTTGCAACCAAGTATTAAAAAGTGAATGTTTGACTTCCGGTTCAGGCACCACATGTGAGGGAGCGAGGAACGGCAGCTCCGGGCACTTAGGCTTACAAAACCTCGCTCCACTCACCCTCAGACCTCGGACCTTCTCCCACCGGCTTCCCCTCGTGTGTGGGGACACAGGCGGATGGACAGGTACGTTGTCCATGGCTCTGCATCCCAGAGATCCAGCCCTGAATCAGCGGGAGCGCCGACAGGCAAGATGGCGGAAGGGCCTCCCCTCTCACAAGCTCCGACGGCAGGTCAGAGCGCGGAGACACACAGCGCTACACAGCCCAAGCCAGCCCTCCCACCACAGCTGGAAGCACAATACGAAGGCCTGGCATAGGGCGGTGGTGGCTCTTCTGACCCCCTCTATAACCACAGCAGTGGACCGGGCGGTCTCAGCAGGAACCACCCAGCTCAGGAAAGAGCTGGGAGAACACACAAAGAGGATCAGTGAGTTGGAGTCTAGACATAGAAGAGGATGTACAGTCATCATATTCAGACACACAGCAACTGAAACATACACAGCAATAGCTCCTTGATAAAATTGACGATTTAGAAAATCGCAGCAGGAGGAACAATTTGCGGGTTATAGGCCTGCCGGAAACAGTGCACCAGGATGCTTTGATGGATATATGCACCAACCGCATACCAGCTGCATTGGGCATTAACGGTCCTTGCACGGTGGAACGAACACATAGAATGGGACCCCCCTCCAACGAGCGGAGGACCCCGCGCCCGGTGATCACCCGATACCTCAACTACTCGGACAAGAATAACATTCTCCGGTCCTTCCGCAATGCGAAAGCCCTTCACATAGACAGTCACAAGATCCTACTGTTTGCTGATTACTCCCAGGAGGTCTCAAGAAAACGCAAGGCATTCCAACCCATCTGCGCATTATTATTTGAAAAGAAAATCAAATTCACCCTCACCTTTCCAGAAATTTTGAAATTCACAAACCAAAAGGGAAACCCACGCTCCTTCACAGACCCGGATGAAGCTCTGCAATACATGCACTCACAGATACACATCCCCATGGATACCACAGCGCCCCCGCTTGCTCCACATCTCGGGGACCTGAGAGAACAACTGAGCCCCAGGAAAGATCCCGCTAAAAGAATATGCCTGGTCGACTTCTCAAGCCGAGGACCCAAATCCTAAGATGACTACAAGCTCTATTAGACACGTCAAGTTCTCGGCGGTCCACAATGCCACCCCATACAAACTCCAAGCCACCCCACAACCAGCCGATCAGCTCCGGTCTAGTGGACTCAAGCCACGTAAGTTCAATCTGAACCTTATTGTTATAGTTCACTGTTGCTGTTATAGTTCCATGCTTCCACCACCCTCAACTGTCAAACTTACGGACTTACAATACAAGGCCGGATGTTCAGACATTGTCCGTCCGTCGTACCCCCCCCCCCCCAATGCGAGGGATAATAGCCCGGATGCAAGAACATTACAAAGGAGACAAGCCCTTAGAACTGGAACCTAGCCACCTTTCCTATCATTTGGGTACACACCGACCAACCCAGCCCAGGTTACGCTGTTCGATCGAAGCGAAGTTCAGTCTCCCCAAATATACCCTCTGCAGCAGTTTGGCGGAATGCTCGGTTATATACCCAATTCATATCCATCCCCACTCTCTCAACCCTCACCCCACGGTCAAGCCTCTGACATGCCCCTCTCCCTACGATAGCCAGGTCACTCCCCTCCATACATACTACTCAGGTATATTTTACACCGGATACACCCGCATAGAAGACCCACCCTAAAGCAGATATAGGGTTAAAAATAGTATCTTGGAATGTCAAGTGTCTACGTTCACCCAGCAAACGCATGGCCATTCTGCGCCACCTTAAGAGGCTAAGAACGGACATTGCTCTGCTACAAGAGTCACATCTTGCAGCCACAGATTTTGGGCGCATGAAAAAGTTGTGTGTGGGGCAGGTAGTGGACTCCCCGGCAGTGAAAAGCAAAGCAGGTGTTTTAGTGCTGCTCCACAGGAACCTCCAGAGCAAAATAGATGCAGTACACTCAGATCTCAACGGCCGATACACCACAGTAACTTTCTCATCACCCGCCAGGAAATGGGCCATAATCAATGTCTATGCTCCAAATTCTCCCACAAAGCTCTACTTTCAGGAACTATCCTCTCACATAGCTCCCTATATGCACTTACCCCACTTAATAGCGGAAGACTTTAATCAGGTTATTAATCCAATAGAAGATAGGTCCTCAAAAAGAGACATACCCCCGAAAAGCTCGCCACCCAGCACCCCCTCCCCCTAGAGCAGTTTGTGGAAAGCATGCAACTCATAGATTTCTGGAGATTAACCAACCCTGAGACGAGGGATTTCACCTTCTTCTCCCCTCCCCACGCATCTCTGTCCAGAATTTACTATACCCTCCTCATCCCCCTTCTTCTTCCTATCACATCCGATCCAAGAATAGAAAGTATGGTAATTGCAGACCATTCCCCAATATCGGTAGACCTCCCAGGCCTGGTACATCAGGCCAATACCCCTATGTGGCACTTCCCAAACCACCTTGCCAAAGACGAAACCTTACACAAAATAATTAGTGACACATGGGCGGATTTTCATCCACAAACCAAGCACACACATCAGACCCAAACCTATTCTGGGATACAGGAAAGGCAGTCCTGCCAGGCAGGATCATTTCCTATGCAACTGGATATAAAAGACAAGTTCAAAAAAACTACCACAAAGCCAGCAGGGAACTGAGACAGGCCCAACTAACACAAAATAATACGAAAGCTAACAGAGACTCCTGAAAACTTGCTAAAGCTCAATTCGATCATTGGGCGGCAGCCCAGGATTGCATCTACAAATCAGCACAAGATCTAAAATATCACAAATATGGCCATTAAGCAGGCAGACTGCTGGCAAGCTTATGTAAAGGTCCCTATTCCCCCACCCACATAACGAAATTAAAATCAAAATCGGGCGACTATGTATCCTCACCAAAGGATATAAATTCAGTATTGGAACAATTCTATGCCACACTCTATGGCCCAGATCCGATAGACAATCAAGCAGCAGAGAACTTTTTGCGCAACACAGATCTCCCCACAGTCGATAGCGAAGCACTGGCCCAACTTAATTCCCCAATAACCCAACACGAAATTCGCAATGACATCAATTCTCTCTCCCAGGGTAAGACCCCAGGCCCAGATGGCTTCACCCCAGAATTTTATAAACTAGCAGTTGACTCCCTGATAGCACCTCTACAGGCAGTATACCAAAATATATTACAAGGAATCAAATACCTCCCCTCAGGATTCTGAGCCCACATAAAGTTGATCCACAAAAAGGGCAAAGACCCCACAGATCCTGAAGCTTACCGCCCAATATCACTTTTAAACCTGGACTCCAAACTACTCTCAAAAATCCTAGCAAATAGGTTGGCCAATATAATGCCATCTATCATACACCCTGCGCAGTCGGAGTTCACGAAGGGCAGGTCTGCCACAGCAAACATTAGAAAAGTCCTGATGGTGCTGGAGAAAGCTATGGAAGAACCCACCAGAGATAAAGCCATAATAACCCTAGATGCCGAAAAGGCATTTGACAATGTCAGTTTTCAGTGGCTGGACATGGTCCTGACAAAAATGGGCTTCTCGGGCCCCTTTCTGCACCTGGTGAGAGAGATGTACTCAGCGCCCGAGGCAACGGTGGTGGCAGCGGGCCTCCTCTCCAGCCCCATTAGACTTCATAAAGGTATGCGGCAGGGGTGCCCATTATCTCCTTTCCCACCCGGAACTCCATGGTATTACCATTGGTGAAAAGGAGATACGTACGGCCCTATTCGCGGACAATATCTTAATTTTCACTGACAAGCCCCAAACAGACATGCCATTAATTAAGGACATCTTCACCAAGTTTAGGACATTATCAGGACTGCGTATAAATTTTGCTAAAAGTGAGATACTTCCCCTCCTTCACTCACGCCCTTCCGACTGGGCCTCACACACGCACTTTATGGTTACAAATAGTCATATCAAATATCTGGGAATAAATATTGGGAAAACCCCATCGTCCATCTTTGCACTAAACTTTACCCCAATGATTAATAAGATCATATCAGAGCTAGAGAATTGGTCAAAACTTCCTCTGTCATTTTTTGGGAGATGCCACCTCTACAAAATGACCAGTTTCTCAAAAATTCTTTATCCCCTCCAAACAATCCCGATGCTTCTGAAACACACTGATGTCACTAAATTAAACAAAGCCATCTCTGCCTTTATTTGGAAGAAAAGGAAACCCCGCATCAACATTCACAAGTTATTCCTCCCCAAACACCTAGGGGGAGCCAGCCTCCCCAACATTAGGCTTTACAATATCTCCTGCCTCCTGAGAGAGGGTCTGGATTGGATTGGGAGAACCTCAAGATATACAAACCTGGACTTGGAATCACAGATGGTCTACCCCTTTAATCTGGCGGCACTACTCCACTGCCAAACCAAGAATATTCCGCCCCAGTTAAGGCACAACCTCCTCATAAGAGACACACTAGTAGCCTGGAGAGAGTTTTGTAAGATAGTGGGTACTACCCCACGATACTCTAAATCGTTGCCCATCCAGGGACACCCCCTATTCCCTCATGCCAGCTCCAACCACATCGATTCAGTCTGGTCCTCCAAAGGTCTTCTCAAATTCGCCCAACTTTTCAACGCCACTACGGGACACACACTCCCCTTCACCAGATCTGTAAAGACTTTGACCTACCCACGCACCACAGCCTATATATCCATCAAGCTGTCAGCTTTGCCACCAGCCACTGCACAACAAGAGCCGCCCGAATCAAAACCTCCATCATTGATCGCCTCATCCTGGCTAATTGCCACAAAATCTTGGAAATTTATAAACCACTTCTGAATGCCTCAAAGCTCTCAGTGGAATCTCTGACTTTCAAAGCCTGGCACTCTATCCTAGACTCACCATCAGCTTGTGAACATATACTCCACGGATTCAACACTACCTGTGCCTATATCTCCAATGAGTTCTGGAGAGAATAGCAATTCAAAATAGCACACCGGGCCTACATACCATATCTACGCTCTTCTGAACATCCTGAGGGGGCCCAGTGCCCATACTGCAAGTCCCCCAAACCCTCTCTTATCCACAGGCTATGGCTTTGCCCCATCATCTCATGCTTCTGGGACAAAGTGGAATCACTGGCCACCCAGGTAACAGGTCTCCCACCACATCAAAATATCTACTTGCTTCTTTTCGGCACCTTTGACCCCCTGTAAAAAACCTTTAATAAGATAATGCTGAGTTTGCTTCAATCCAACAAGTCCTGGCTCTCTACATGTTACATGACAGGCAGGAGTGCAATCAGGAGGGCCTGGACATCCACGTCCCCCCCAACAATAAAGAAGTCCACACAGACCTACACAACTTATACAAACTGGGCAAATTGGACTTATCCTCCCCGGACTCTTTCATCCGATCAAAGTTCACCAAGAAGTGGGCCAAATACGAGCAGACTAAAGGCCTATCACTAATTAATCAACTCAATGACCCATCCAAATGAATCAACTCAATGACTCATCCAAGTTAATTCAAGCTAATTCAAGTTAATTGGAATATGAACTGCACACCAAGAGAGTACCTGAAGTCAACCTACACAGCCAAATAATATTCTGGTTTCATATGGCTATCGACCCCTATTTTCTTCTTCCATCCACTAATAAGACTACATCCCCACCCGGCTGACCACCCCCTCCCTCTTCCCCACCCCCCCACCTACCCCTCAGTCCCGGGTGGAGCCCACCCACCTCCCCCCTGGGTGGATTCCCCACCCCCCAGGCTGTGGCTATTGTTTTTTGTTGATTACTATGTGTTTTGGTGTTCACCGTGGTCATTTCCAACCATATTGTATGGATTTACATGTACTTATACACCAGACCTGTATTATTATATTTGGTGAAAATTTCAATAAAATTTATTGTATAAAAAAAAAAGTGAAAGTTTGATTTATGATTGTTAATCTGTCCCATTACTTTTGGTCCCTTAAAAAGTGTGAGGCACATATACAAACTGTTGTAATTATTAACACCGTTCACCTGATTTGGATGTAAATACCCTCAAATTAAAGCTGAAAGTCTGCAGTTAAAGCACATCTTGTTCGTTTTACTTCAAATCCATTGTGGTGGTGTATAGAGCAAAAAAGATTAAAATTGTGTCGATGTCCCAATATTTATGGACCTGACTGTATAATACCAAATTTTAATAGATCTGTATTTTATGTATAAAATATGTTTCCATTCACACTTTAGGCATTTGGGGACAGGTTGAATGGGTTACAATATGTGTTGTAATGGCTTCCTTTTCTTAAATACAATATATATATATATATATATATATATATATATATATATTGTTCTTGTTATTTATCCTTTGGTACTTTAAAGTAGCTTCAGAACCTAGGGCCATCTATTCCTGCTTTGTCTCTATATTTGAGATTTCAAAATAATTCTCTCTGTAGACTATGACATTTGAAGTAGAAAACATTGCCAGAAGACCTATTTCTGCTTATTGTAGCTTTTCAAAAGTCAATATATATCATCTACAGCACTAGGTAACATAAAATACTGTTTCATACAGTAATTATTTATTATGAACCAATGTATATTCATACTTCAATGTATATGTCTATATAAATGGTATCTAAAAAGTGTTATGTTTCCATACATGAACATATTTGCATTTTCACAGGTCCCTAAATATATCACCGAAAACTAAAAACGCAAGCAAGAAGAGAAGGCAGCACAAAATCGCCTAGTGACATGTGTACTGCGTTAACCCAGTCCTCCCCAGGGCCGATCCTGGGCGGGTGCGCGGGGTGCAATGCACCCAGGCGCCGCAGAGGAGGGGCGCCAGAGTGTTCGTTTCCCTCAGGGCTGGCACTGCCAATAGCCGGTGTTCTATTAGAGCGCGCTGCACTGGTGCCTCCGAGGCTGTGCGAGTGAGAAGCACAGGCTGAGAGATAAGGGGACTTCCTGTCATTCTGCACAGTGCAGGCTGCATAGAGGATTTTGCGCTCTCCCCTCTCCAGCTGCGGACTGGAACTTTTCTGGCCACCAGCCAGGCTCTTGTTGTGTGTGTGCTATGAGGAAGGGTCCTGCTTTGGAGATCCCGCCCACCCACATGTTTGGAGCGATCCCCCTGCCCATGCCTGCCTGGAGGGAGATGTTAGCTGAGCAGGAGCTGTGTGTGCCGAGGTAAGCTCAGCTGATGGTATTGTATTGCCAGAGCACTGGGTGAATGGGACAGCAGGAGGCTGGAAGTGAGGAAGGGGTTAACATTGCTCTGTCCATCGATGCAGATGGGGGTGGGGGAGTCAGTGAAAGTTACCCCCTCCCCATCCCCCACCTTGCATTGTCTTAATGGCAGTGACATTTTAACCCATCTCCCCCCTTCTGCATTTGTGCTAATGTCAGTAGTATTAACCCCCTCCCCCCACTTTGGTACTCATGGAAGGGGTTTACATTTCAATGCCCCTGGCCCCCAATAAGGGGAAGGGGGTTAATACTACTGACACCTGTGCTGGGGATGTGTCCTCTGACATCAATGCTGGGGTCTTTAATGCGTCCTCTGACACCTATGCTGGGGTCTTTAATGCGTCCTCTGACATCAACGCTGGGGGTCTTTAATGCGTCCTCTGACATCAACACTGGGGGTCTTTAATGCGTCCTCTGACACCTGTGCTGGTCTTTAATTCGTCCTCTGACATCAATGCTGGGGTCTTTAATGCGTCCTCTGACATCAATGCTGGGGGTCTTTAATGCGTCCTCTGACTTAAATGGTGGGGGTCTTTAATGCGTCCTCTGACATCAACACTGG
>BLSH010514122.1:808099-835141 GCA_018402905.1 Glandirana rugosa
TTTTTACAAACAGTCAGTTCTACTACGTCCTATGGAGGGTAGGTCGACTTCCGTCGGGAACCACCTACACTGAGACATGTACGCTTTTCGGTGTGGTGACTCCTTTCGTTTCCGATACAACTATCAATTACTTTCGTCTTGGTCTTCGTCGACACCTACGTTTTACGGTTCTTCATACATATTTACTATTACACTTTTTACCGAGGGTTGGTCTTCAGACCGTCAGAGTGGTTTGTGTGATCCATGAAGGTCTTTAGGTCTGTGGTAAAGAGAACATCTAATATCATTTTTCCAAAATCCTGAAAATTGTTGTAAGGAAAAATTACGTATTTGCCATATAAATATTTGTAAAGGGGAGGAGTTATTAAGATGACCAGGCCCACGTGGGAGCGCCAGAAATATTTCTGCACCCAGGCGCTTGTGACCCTAGGATCGGCCCTGGTCCTCCCTATACTATAAGCAGATTGGGAAATTATAAAGGGCACTGACTATAATATATGCATTAAAAAGGAATGTTGTTAAAAGTCCTAAAACCTTTTTACTATAATCTACAAGAGAAATGGTGTCTGGATTTCTGGAAGTACCTAGTGTGTTTGGTGAGACTGCCAGACTTCTGGTTGGGAGCCATTTTTCACATTATCATTTATACATACTTCTTGGCATTTTGCATCCACAGCTGCTTCTGGTTCTGCTTTCATTAACTATCAACATAGCCTTTGCTTTCCTCAGTGGTGTGGCTTTTCGCATGTACAGAGTCACATCCACCAAGGGCTGCCTTCAGCTGGATGGGAGGTATCCTGCATCATCTTGACTGACAAACATTTTTATTTAGTATCTCCGGTTCAGATCTTAAAACTGAATAAAGCTGCACAACTAAGCAAAGTGGACATAGCTTGTCAAAAAAGCAACAGTATACTTACAATTCAACAGACTTAAAATACAATGCTTAACTCAAAAAAACATAGTGACATTCACAAGAAAGCACAGAATAGTAATATACACAAGAAAACATAGTTACACATATTATGAAATACCAAATAATACGCTGAAAATAAATTACATCAGGAAAAGTGCTCAGAGGGATTAGCATAATTTTCCAATTTGTCTCTTGGCCTACTTTCTATTTTTTTCTGTGTCCCCACTGGGGCACGTTGTCTGACATCATCCCATTTTCATGCATGCCAAATGGTTATTGATCCCAATAACGCCATCTTTTTTATTGCAAGTATACATGTTGTTTATGCATATGAACTTAGTTATATTAGTGTACTTACTAATGAATTGGGTAACAGGATTACACTATGTGCAGTGTGTTTCCTTTCTGATTACATAATCCGTAGTGGATGTGGTGTGGTAGCTGGAGAAGCTGGACTAGAGCATGTTCATGTGGGTTCCAGCAGGCATCCAGGAGGTCTCTGTGCACCATTTTAATATTCCCGGGAAATCTTCCATGTGAATCCTTTCAGCTGTCCACCCAATTTTTGGAACCCAACTGTGGAATGGTTGTATAATAATAAATGCCAATTTGACCTCCACTAACACTGGAGTGATATCACAGAGTAAGCAGTTTGGCTGTCTTTTCTGGTGGTGGTAACTGGATTGGTTCACTGGTGTTTTGGCAAGAGAGAAGCTGGATCGTTTTCCAAAAATGTTGTACTTTTTTATGGACATTCTTTTGGAACTTTTTATTTTTTACTTCATGTTTAAGTATTTATATGGAAAACAGACACGTGTGGGTTGATTTACTAAAACTAGAGAGTGCAAAAACTGGTGCAGCTGTGCATGCTAGCCAATCAGCTTCTAACCTCAGCTTGTTCAATCAAGCTTTGATAATAAAACCGTGAAGCTGATTGGTTTCTGTGTGGAGCTGCACCAAATTTTGCACTTTCAAGCTTTAGTAAATCAACCCCATGGTGTGTAACATAAATTTAAAGCACTAGTATTCACTTTTTTAAAGGTTACATATGTATGCAATTGATATGTGATGTTTTTTGCACTTAAATGTTGGTAATTTATGAACACTAAGGATTAGCGCCATACACAGGGGCAGCCGGTCTATAAGGGGCACGTGGGCGCCGCCTCCCTGCTTGCTAAGAAGAAAAAAAAAGTCAGCCTGTCCCCTACAAGAGGCGCCGGTACATTGACTTTCTTTTTTGGTTCCTTGGCTATCACCTGACAGCCAAGTAGTGAACCTATTGGTCAGCCATTAAAGACTATGTGGGTGCGCTGAAAAATGCACACACACATAGTCTGATTGGCTGCCCTGAGCCTGCGGCTCAGTGTGATTGGATGCAGTGGGCGGAGGCGGGTCACTGTGGCAGCGGACGTGACTCCCGCTCCCACAGAGACCCTGACCGGTGACACGACGAGCGATGGATTGATGGGGACAGCCGATCTCCGCATGCCGATCTCTGCACACTGGCAGCCCCTTGTCCGCATGCTGATCTCTGCAACACTCCTGCCTGCCTATTGGATAGAGTAAGTGCAGGACTTCCCCAAATTTGGGCAGGGTCTCTGCAAAGTACCCCGCCTGTGATACTGCCTGCAAAGTACCCCACCTGTGATACTGCCTACAAAGTACCTCCACCTGTGATACTGCCTGCAAAGTACCCCCACCTTGTGATATTGGCTGCAATTTACCCCCACCTGTGATACTGCCTGCAATGTACCCCCACCTGTGATACTGGCTGCAATGTAACCACACCTGTGTTATTGGCTGCAAAGTACCCCACCTGTGATATTGGCTGCAAAGTACCCCCACCTGTGATGTTGGCTGCAATTTACCCCATCTGTGTTATTGGCTGCAATTTACCCACCCCCTGTGATGCTGGCTGCTATATACCCCACCTGTGATGTTGAGCTGTATACTGTGTCCTGTGATGTTGAGCTGTATACTGTGTCCTGTCATGCTGGGGCTGTATACTGTACCCTGTGATGCTGGGGCTTTATACTGTGTCCTGTGATGCTGAGCTATATACTGTGTCACTGAGCTGTATACTGTGTCCTGTGATGCTGAGCTGTATACTGTGTCCTGTGATGCTGAGCTGTATACTGATTCCTGTGATGCTGAGCTGTATACTGTGTCCTGTGATGCTGAGCTGTATACTGTATCCCGTGATGCTGGGGCTGTATACTGTGTCCTGTGATGCTGACTGTATACTGTATCCTGCGATGCTGAGCTGTGTACTCCTGACACAATATGTGAATACAGGGGACGTGGATTGAGTGGGTGGATTCTATAAGGGGTGGGGCTTATTGGAAGTAGGAAGGGTCAAAAAGGAAGGGCAGGGCCTGGTGCCCCCATCCTAAAACGTCACCAGCCGCCACTGTCCATACATATATATTTTTGAGTTGTTTTTAAATATGTAGGTATTTGTTGACAAGAAAGACAGACAGGGAAGAGCCACCTGAGTGTAATATTAAAACAAATTTTTACTTGCAAGGGATAAAAACTCTCCCAGGATAAAAGTGTAAAGACAACTCATCTGGCACATTGGGGGAGCCGCTCTGGTCAGTGCTGGTGACATCACGCTGTGTTCCAGGGAAACAGTGGCTGCTGGTCCTTGTAGATGAAGCTGGATGACATGCAGAGAAATTCCAGAAGCCGCCTTGGACACAGGGCGGATGTGACATCACCACAGGCGGGGAGACAGCCAGGATACACTCATCAGAGTCTGTACCAAGCAAGGCTACATGCTTGGAGCTACAGCTCCTTCAAGAGGCCTCTTGAAGTAAAAATGAGTTTTTAACACTACACTGAGGTGGCACTTCCCTATCTGTCTTTCTTGTTTGTTATTACAGAGTTGGCTTACCTCTGAGGATGGCTACCACCATTAGTTACTAATTGGACGCTTGGACTTGTTTCACCCCTCTCTATAAATGCACATATATATAATGTACTGATGATGTAATGATATCCAGTACCGTATGTTGCCTATGGTCAGATGCATTTACCATAAGGTTGATTCGTATTCATGATATTTTATGATTTGGCACCAGTTATTTTCATCTTTTTTTCAGGTATTTGCTGGCAGCTTTTCTCTTTTATATACACTAGTTATTTGCACAGTGGTGTGCAACACTGATGCCCTTGTATGGTTTGAGCTTTTTTCATTAGTGCAGATTTTTTATTTTTGTTCTTTTTTTCGTATTATTTTACCATTTTAGCCATTATATATATATACAATTTCATTTTTTTTTTTTTTTACAATTTTTTTGGAGCCTTGTTGGGGAGCTTTGGTGAGATATCAGGGATACTTTGGTCAGTGGACTTATACGAAAAGGAGGTGTCCCGTCAACTGAAGGACACAATACTTGCCACAGACTTTTGAACAATCCATTTCCCAACTTGTTGGCTTAATTGAATAGAAAGCTGGCACTAGGTGTGAAAGATAATCTTCTTTCAAAAAAACAATGAGAGTATCTGAGGGTGGGTGAGTACAACATACCCACTTTTTATTTGATCCCTAAGCTACACAAAGATTTGAACAAGCCCCTCGGAACGTCCCATAGTGTCAGCTATAAAGGGCCCCCTTGAGAGAGTGGGTAAGTTTGTTGATGAATATTTACAGTAATCAGCACCAACCCAGATTGTGTATAACAAAAATCATTATATCAGATCATATAACATAAAGTCCATAATGTCCAAATTTCAGTGATGAAACAATGACTGTTTCCAAAACTGCATAAAGGTGACAATGTGCATAAAGTGCTCTTCAGTGCTCCATATAAAACTGTGCTCTTGGTGACAAGTGCCCCACGTGACCTCTTGTGCCCTCACTCACCAGAACAAATGGACCTACTGCTTTTCAGTCAGCAGATCATAAAGGCTAGGGTCTGGTGAGGGTAAAGATCTTGATTATAAAGACTGCAGAGGAGGCCAGACTTATAACCAGCAAATGGATCCTGGGAGCTTTTAGATGATTCCAAGAGTTTGAAAAACAAGCTACAGCCAAGTGGCCATAGAGAAAAGATAGTATCAAGGGCCACTTACTCAAGTTCCACTTGGTCATAGGTCCAGCAAGCAAAAAGATTGCCCCATGCTCTTCCTTTCCTGGATTTGACAATCACCCTAAGGGAAGAGTTTCTGCACACACACACATATTGAAAGACCACTGCTGCCAACACTTTATTATTGGCTAGTAGCCACCATCTTCGTTCCCTCATCATGGGCATTCCCGTGGGGCAATATCTAAGAATAGGGAGGAATTGCTCCGCAGACTCACAATTTAGGGTGGAAGTCAATGAAATGGATAAAAGATTTAGAGAGAGAGGTTACTCCCATGGGAAGAAATCACCCACTACTCCAGCGAGAATAATAACAAAATATGGGGCACAATGGGACCAAGTTAAGAGTGTTTTAAATAAACACTGGCACCTATTAACTAAGACTCCACTTCTAGGTGCAATAGTGGGCCCTCATCCCCTGATGGTGGCTAAAAGGGCCCAACATTTGGCAGACTCTCTTGTACACTCAGAATACAGAAAAACACCTACACCTAACTGGCTAACAGAATGTCCAATCAGACCTGGTATGCAGATGTAACATGTGCCGATATGTGGAAAATACAGATGTGTTTACCAATGCAGATGGCTCTAAATCTTATAATATTAAGACATTTATTAACTGTTCTACTACTAGAGTCATCTACTTGCTTACCTGCCGCTGTGGGAAAGCCTATGTGGGGAAAGCATTGAAGGTCAGGATAGGGGAACATATAGCCAGTATAAAAAGCAAAAAAGATGAGGAAAAACCCATAGCTGTTCACTTCAAACAACACCACAGAGGCAAACCAGATGGCCTAAAGGTCAAGGGCATTTATGCTTTGGACCTCCCCCTCAGAAGGGGAGACTTTGACACCATCATGCAGAAGGAGAAGATGTTTATTTTCCTTTTGGACTCGATGGTGCCAAATGGTTTGAACACGGAATGCAACTGATGAGCCCCTCCCATTCCTTCCCTCTCCCCCCCCTTCCACAACCCCCTCTCTCCCCCCTTCCCCTCCTCTTCCCCTTAAAACCCCCATCCCCCATATTCCTTTGGTTACTTCTATCATTGAAGTATCATTACCAATGGGGTATATTATGGGCGGGCCATCATTGTTGTTACCATGTTATTTTGTCATGTTATTTATTTGCCATTTACTTAGGTGGCATCAGCGGGGACTGTATATAGAAAAGATTTGAATGAACATGGAGAATAGCTTTGGGACCATATTTGCTCTTCCCCTCCTTATGTGATTTGATTACTCATGGATTGATCAATAGTTGCACAAGTTAAATTCACAGGGGTTGCACTTGATCAATCGATTGTCCATAGGTACTGGCTTAGTATGTGTAATAATGCAATTACCTTGGTGAATGACATGGAAGGTGGATGTATGGTGAGGACATCTTGTGGCGGTAAAATGAAATTACAGACCACTGCAGATCACTATTTAATGCCTCTTTCTTCAGCCCCTCCCTCGCTCTGAGAAAGTCTGGCGATTGGCGGACGAAACGCGTCAGTTTCAGCATCACCTCACTCAGTTGGAATGTCTCAGCCAACCACTAATGGCATGGCTGTGATTGGCCAGTGCATCAGGTGACCCAGCCTCTATATGAGGCTGGAGCCACAGTGCTGCAAGTCACATGCTCTCAGGTTAGTGTAGGGAGAGGATGCTGCCGGTGCTGTGAGGGACAGATTGTGAGGGACAGATTGCAGATCTAATAACTAGGTAGAGATTACTACTACTGCTGTGAGGGACAGATTGCAGTGGTAATAACTAGGTAGAAATTACTACTACTGCTTTGAGGGACAGATTGTAGATCTATAACATTTCATCCTGCATTACAGAACGATCTGATTACAGAACGATCTGATACTGGACTAGGTAGCGATCACTACTGCTTTGAGGGACAGATTGCAGATCTAATAACATCTCCCATTTTCTTCCTTTTGCAGCCCTCTAGCACTTTCCAGGACTTTTTTACAGTCATTTTTGTGCCGAAAAGTTCGGGTCCCCATTGACTTCAATGGGGTTCGAGGTCCGGGATAAAGTTCGGATAACGTTCGGTACCGAACCCAAACGTTTCTGCGAAGTTCGGCCGAACCCGCACATCCAGGTGTTCGCTCAACTCTGCACATGGACCATGCCGCACTGTTACAGAGTGGAGCCAGCTGCAAAAAAATAATGTATGTAAACCCAGGCGCAGGGCATAATGCACAATGAAATGTAAGCACATTAACTAATGTTACATGTCACATATTGAAGCAAATAAAAGATTTTACAATATTGGATCTCTTTCTCCTCTAATTCTACGGCAATGGTGAGCATGAAGTGAGAGAGTAGAGCAGAAGCCCGGGTGTATTGAGGTCTTGCTCTTAAATGAGAGGTTATGGCTACATGGTGAGTTCTCCACAGTGGTGGTGTTTCACAGTGGTGGATTTGAAGCACTGAAGGAACTTTATGCACATAGAGCACAGAGCGCTTTATACACTAATCTTGGAAACTGACACTTTCAATCAGTTTTATATGGGCACATTTCTTTGGACATTTTGATTTTTTAAGATTTGATTGGGGACCGGTATATATGCACTGCAGCACTTTATATGTAAAAATAGAGTTTATATTACTAATTATTGCTTGATAGGAATGGGCCGAGCATCCCCCTGTTCGGTTCGCAGCAGAACTCCCATACAGGGGAAATGTTCCAACCAGAATGGAGAACCCCATTAATGTCTATGGGAGCCAAACAGGAACATTCAAAAGTGCCCATCTTGAAGGCGTATATGCAATTAATTGGTGAATGGGGGTCTGGGTACTGCCCTGGTGGACACATATAAATAAAAAATAAAAATTTTCAGGAGCAGTGATATTATTTATGCTTAAAGCGCTACAATAAAAATGAAAATTTCTTTAAAAATAGTGCCTTGGGGGTTCCCTTAACCACTTGCCGACCGCCAATCACAGTCTGACGGCGAGAAGGTGGCTCGTTATCACAAACCGCCGCCATATGACGGCGGCCGCGATAACTAGTATTGTGAATGTGCTTGCGTGCTCACTGTGTCCGGGGGGGTCCAGGGAGCGGGTAGGGCAGACTCGATCGCCGCCGGCTACCCGCGATGGCCCCCCCCGCAGTGAGAGAATGTGCTCCGCGTATGTAAACACGGATCTCCATTCTCATAGAGGGGGAAGGGCTGTGATCACAGGCTTCCTGTATATGGAACTCCCCTCCCCCTGCCAGCTCAGCCCACATACAATTAGAACACAGTGAGGGAACACAGTTAACCCTTAGAGCACCCCCTCCAGGTTAACCCCTTCGCTGCCAATGGCATTTACACAGTAATCAGTGCATTTTTATTTCACGTCACTTCCGGTCTTTCGTAGCCGATTGCATCACGTCCGGCGGCGGTGTAGGAGAGGCGGACGCTACCTAATTGTCTGCACGCTGTGCTATTGATGCAGTTTTAAAGCTTTCAGTTTGTAAGTAAATAATTTTTATGCGCAATAAATCCTGTTTGTACGGTACACACTATGGTTGTCCCTCTGCTCTTTTGAGACACCAAGGTCTGCCATCAGTTGGGAAAGAAGCCATACATATCTGGTGCAGTATTTAGCCGGGAACCATCGTTTGCCACTATCTAGCCCATTTGACCTGCTGACTGAAAAGCAGTGGGTCCATTCGCTCCGGTGAGTGGGCAAACGAGAGGGATCCTGGCACCTGGCACGTTTTCTGCACATATTTTGCACTTGTTTATTTAATTCACCGAAGAGCACTTATGGTCACTTTATCATATCAACGGTTGTTTTTTATGGACACAAATGGACTTTGTGTTGAATTTGATTAAGATTTGAAAGTTCACTTGAATAATCACTATTTTATTATTATTAATATCCTATGTTGTTGGGTTGGCGCTGAAATTTTGTGTATCATCAGTGCATTTTTATAGCACTGATCACTGTATAAATGCCATTGGTCCCAAAAAAGTGTCAAAATGGTCAGACATGTCAGCCGCAATAACGCAGTACCGCTAAAAATCGCAGATCGCCGCCATTACTAGTAAAAAAAATAAAAAAAATAAAAACCCCAGAAATTAATTTTCATCATCCGTAAACGTGGCAACTGTTGCGCAAACCAATCAATAAATGCTGATTGTGTTTTTTTAAACCAAAAATATGAGGAATAATATAAATCGGCCAAAACCGATGAAAAAAAATGTTTATATATATATATATATTTTTTAGATTTGTATTTTAGCAAAAAGAAAGAATTATTGATTTTTTTTGCAAAATGTACGCTTTTTTTTATATATAGTGGCGATCAGAAATGACGCAGAGGGGATCAAATACCACCAAAAGAAAGCTCTATTTGTGGGGAAAAAGGATGCAAATTTTGTGCTTTGGTCCAAAAGTGTGAAATCCTTCCGGGGCTTAATGTGGCTGCAAAGTGGCACATCTGTAGCATGCATAAAACACACTGCAGCAAAAATGAAAAATCCCATTTAAAATGACTCATGGTTACAATTGTCAGCACCTGGCTAATTTCCGGCTATTGAAAAAATAAAGAAAAAAACGAAGTGGGGTCCCCCCAGTCCATACCAGTCCATACCAGACCCTTTGGGACAGTTATGTGTTTGGAGGGGAACCCCACACCAAACTTAAAAAAAAACCTTTTCCAGGAATGAAGCCTGGCAGATCAGGAAAAGGAAGGGTGAGTCTCCTTCCTGAACCATACCAAGCCACATGTCCTCAACAAAGCACCTTGTCCCCATGTTGATGGGGACAAGGGTCACTTCCCAACAACCCTGGGCTATAGTTGTCAGGGTCTGTGGACAGGGGGCTTATCAGAATCTGGAAGCCCCCTTTAACAAGGGGACCTCCAGATCTTGCCCCCCCCCCCTGCATGTGAATGGGTATCAAGTACATAGTATCCCTACCCCTGTTCTCCATCCCCAAACATCCCACTGTTTGCCCGCAGCAGCAGCAGCAGGGAAGCTGGAAGCGCTGGGGGGGGGGGCATGGGGGGGGCAGGACAGCAGGCTGGAGAGGAGAGGGGAGGAGGGAAGCCAGAAGCACTGGGGGGGACATGGGGGGGCCTAGGCAGCAGGGGGAGTCTGCCCCATGAAGGGTTATTAGGGTGGCACATCCCATGCACACACTTATGATTTACATGATGCAAATATCAATGTATTTGAAGCTATGTCAATGGTTAAACTCAGAATCTTTTATTTCTTTATTGATCAGCAACTATGATTTGTTGTGAGGCTAATTTTTACCCAAATGAACCATTTCTGTCCAATTAAGCAAGCTCTCTAAACATAGTAGCTGAATTTATCTGCATAATTGATAATAAGCATGGGACATGCCTTGCTTAGCTAAGCACAAATAAAAGAAGGATTATCAAATAACTTTTAAGAGAGTTGTTTCACTCTTTTATTATTTACTGTACTGTGTGTCTTTATCATGCCTTATATGTACAGTAAATCCAGAGTAGTGAAATATTTTTTGCTCCTGATTCATAGATCTATTTCATTAGAGAAATGCTATTCCCTTTCTTTTTTTGTTTCAATAGTTTTTATTGAGAAGGTTTTTGGAAATAACCAAGATACAGAAAATTGCAATACATATCCAAAGGTTATAAATTGGTGTAAATTGGAGAGGAGAGAGGAAAAAAGGGAGGGGAGAGGAATGAGAGGAATGCTGGGGAGGGGAGGAGTTGGAGAAAAGGACAGGAGGAGAAGAAAGGGTTTGCAGAGAAGGAAAATTTTGCAGTCAGATGTAAGTGTCATTAAATGTCAACCGAAACAAAATGAAAGACAAGAACATAAACAATGCTCTATGTGACAGGAAGGCAGCAGGAGGGCGGCTGGGCAGATTCCCAATCAGGACACCCCACATGGGAGCACTCTTGTGTCCACACCGCGAGATCCGCCCCACCATCCCAGGCCACCATCCCCTAGGTCATATATAATATGTTATACATCTTGGATATATTTGTCATACCAATTAAGCCATGGATACCAATGTTTATTGGAAATATCTGGGTTGCCAGCCGATGAGGCGTACATGATTTCATATGTCCCATGGAGGTGAATTGTATGGATAATCTCTGAAACACCGGAAATCTTAACTTTCTTCCAATATCTAAGGGTCACAAATCTAGTTGCCAAAAGTATATGAGAGATTGTATTCCTAAGGGAGGGATTTAGATCCGGTAGCTCTAAAGATAATATGGCCATCGTTGAGTTTAGGTCATTGTTGGAGCCTGTAATATATCTGATAATTTTACCTATATGCGCCCACAGTTGGAGTATTTTTGGACACGACCACAGTATATGTATTAAGGTCCCTGATTTGCCGCATCCCCTCCAGCATAAGGCTGTGTACTGTGGAGAGATTTTTGCTAGTCTATGTGGTGTCAAGTACCAGCGCAGAAGGATTTTCCCATAAGTTGGCACATTTTGTGGAGGCATAAATTATGTAAAGGGTTTTCTTCCAATGCCCTACTGTGTACTCCCTCCCTATTTCTTGTTCCCAAGCCACCATCGAAGAGGATTTGTGGCATATGTCTTTTTCTCGAAGAGACAGGTATAATGCAGAGATTTCTTTTCTGGAGTTGCAGGAGTGTTGAAAGTGAGTAACAACTGCGGGTGTGAGTGAATCAAATGGACTAACTGGACATATCTAAATTGTTCAGTTGATGGGAGCTGAAACTCCTGTTTCAACTGTTCGAAAGATTTGAGCGTGTCTTTACTGTACAAGTCCTCTAAATTGAGTATATTTAGTCTTGACCAATTTCTAAGATCAAGGTCCGGGATTAAATGCGTGAGGGCTGCTAAGGGAAGTTGCAGAGTTTTCAGTTCGCTACTCCATTTTCTAAAGTTCTAGAGCCATGCCCTAAGAGTTGCGCGAATTGTAGGAGACAAATTTGTGTCTATCTTGTGGTTGTTAGGTGCAGTGAGCAGGAGCCCATACAGGTTGCCCTGTGTAAGTTGTGCCTGCTCCAATTCTACCCACAAATTGGGTAGCTCCTGTTTCGTTCATTGTTTTGCCTGTGCCAGTATTGTAGCATAGTAATAGTCTTGTAGGTGCATGTAGCCTACCCCCCCAGCCCTTTTATGTTTAATTTGTTTTTGGAAGGCGCATCACGCCCTCCTACCTTTCCAAAGATAATTGTTAACTGTAGATTGGAGCTTATGGAAGAATTGGTTTGTAAGGGGTATTGGTAATGTCCTAAACAAATAGAGCAGTTGGGGGAGAATTTTCATCTTAAAGGCTGCCAAGCGACCAGACCAGGATAATTCGAATTTACTTATGGCATCTAGTTTCCCTTTCAGAGAGAACAGAAACGGGGTATAGTTTACATTGGCAATATCTTTCAAATTGGGTGTTAAGTTTATCCCTAAGTATTTAACCTCTTTTTCCTCCCATTGATAAGGATAGGATGCCCGGATCTCATTTTTAATATTGGCTGACAACCCCAGGTTCAATATAAATGACTTGGATTTATTCACTTTGTAGTTTCCACATCTGATAAAATTAGTATGATGTCATCAGCGAACAAGCTGATGACATGGGACTTTCCATTTACCTTCAGGCCTGATATCTGAGGGTGTGATCTAACATAGGTGGCTAGTGGTTCCATAAGAAGATTAAAAATCAGCGGGGAAAGTGGACATCCCTGTCGCGTCCCATTGGTTATGTTGAAGGGGGTTGACAGGGCGCCCGCCACAAAAACTTGGGCGGATGGGCTGGAGTAAAGTGCCATAATGGTGGAGTATATAGAGCCCTCAAATCCAAATTTCCTAAGGACCCGGGCCAAGAATTCCCAATGGATCCTGTCAAACGCCTTCTCTGCATCCAAAGTGAGGCATTTTTTGTCCTGTTAGCAATGTGTATAATATTAAGCATGCGTCTCGTAGCATCTGCTGTTTGCCGCCCTTTTGTAAAGCCTGATTGGTCCATATGAATTAAAGATGGGAGAATGTTGATTAGTCTTGTGGCCAGTATTTTTGCGTATATCTTTAGATCATTATTCAATAATGAAATTGGGCAAAAGTTTTGGGGTGACGATGGTTCTTTCCCCGGCTTCGGGAGGGCTACTATCATTGCTTTTAACATTTCTGGGGGAAAGGAGGAAGAGGCAGACCCTGAGTTGTAGACCTGACTTAAGTGGGGTGCTAGGATTTGTTGGAAAGTTTTGTAATATTCCCCCGTAAACCCATCTGGGCCCAGAGATTTTTTATTCGGCAGAGATCGTATAGTTTGTTTAATTTCTTGAACCGTAATTTGGACATTTAGGCCAGAGAGTTGATCCATTGTCAGTTTAGGGAGATGGATTTTCTCTAGAAATTAGTCTATAAGAGTCAAAGTTGGTTCTGGCATTTCAGGGTAGTTTTTAAGATTGTACAATGAGCCGTAGTAGTCACTAAAATGTCCGCTATGGCTTGTGGAAGGCAATGTTTAACCTTTGTTGTTGGGTGATACATAAAAGGGATGTGGGTTTTCTGTCTGTGGCCTTTAAGGCGAGCTGCCAGTAATTTCCCAGCTTTATTGCCTTGGGTGTAGTAGGTCATTTTAAATCGTCTATGAGCTTTTTCAAAATTACCTATGAGTAAAGCTCTAAGCTCGTTACGGGTTGCTAATATTTGATCAGTCAATTTAGATGAGGGGGAACGTTTATTCTCTGTTTCTAAGGTATCTAATGTTTTTGTCAGGGTATCTACCTCCTGCTGCCTCTTCCTCCTGTTTCTCGCTCCTGGTTGTATAAGGAGACCCCTAATCACCGCTTTATGAGCGGTCCACAAAATGTTTGGGTCCTCTACAGAGGATTGGTTTTGTTCAAAGTATTGTTGAATCGCTTGTCCGATTCTCTCCTTGACTGCATTGTCCTGGAAGAGCTTTGGATTGGCTCTCCAGATAACCGCAGGTCTGAGCTTTGCATCGTCTTCTATGGATAACTGAACTGAGGCATGGTCCGACCATGTTATCCTATTAATTCTGGAGGATTTAATCTGTAGAAATAACATTTCTGTCCACTAAGAACAAATCAATCCGGCTGTAAGTTCTATGCACATTAGAAAAGAAGGAATAGTCTTTCTCTGAGGCATTACAGCACCTCCAAGCATCATGTAAGTCATATGCCTTGAGTATAGGTCTCATCGATGGTAAGGGTCATCTATATTTAGATGTGGAGTCAAGTTGCGGGTTAGGTGTGAGGTTGAAGTCACCACAAATTACAAGTTTGGCTACCCGGTGTTTCTCTATTTTCTTCATAACTTTGTGGAGGAAGTCTATTTGGTTTGTATTGGGTGCATAGATGTTTGCAATCATATAGGTTGAGTTGTTAATGGTACACATAAGAAATAGGTATCTTCCCTGTGGGTCTTCCACTGATGTAAGAAGTTTGAAGTCAATTGAGTCCCCTATTGCGATCAGCACCCCTCTTTTTTTTGTTTCCGCGTTGGCAGTGAAGATGAGTGGGAACTTAGGGAGGGTGCATTTAGGTGTAGTACTTTTCACAAAATGGGTCTCTTGAGCACACACTACATCCGAATTGGTCTGCAGAGCCTCTGTCCATAGGGATCTAGGCTTGGCGGGGTGGTTGAGCCCTTTAGCGTTAATAGTAAGTTAATAGGCATTACTACGTATGCAGGTCTTCGTATGTGTAGTCGAGACTTTTACTTACATGGTGGCGTATCATGAGTTTGGAAAAGCGGTTGAATCTGATGAATCCTCGGCTCATCAGATTCGAAGAAGTGATGGATCAATGAGTTTTGAATCAGGATATAAAACGGTATGAACAATTCTGACTGCAAAAAGAAAAAAAAGAAGTCGAACCAACAAGTAGTACAAAACATGGCAACTAGCCAAACGTCTATAAAGTTTGTGCGGGTGTGACACATAGTCACTTATTTGTAACTTGGAGGGGTGAAAAGGGTATAGGTTCCTTCCCAGTGGGATGTGTATGAAAACGTAAGGTCGGGTGCCTTTGGCAACGATCAGTTATGAGAACGAGTGTTCTTAGTGGTCACAGTGCGCCATTCTGGTTCCACCCTCCGCGGGGAAGTAGATGGAGCGGTATTACGTTACTGATCCGGAACTATCCCCCAAGATTTCAACAAGGCCATACCTTTCTCCAGAGTATTAATTGCATACTCTTTTCCCTCCTTGATAACTACCAGTTTGGTTGGGAAACCCCATTTGTATTGTAGGTTATGATTTCTGAGTGCCTTCGTGATAGTAGAGAGGTTCCTCCTTTTCAGCAGTGTGTACTGGGAGAGATGAGCAAAGAATTTAAGACTTCTGTACGGTTCAGGAAGAGAATCTTGATTTCTGGTAGCAGACATCAGATAATCTTTAACATGAAAAAAATGTAGTCTTAAAATTACATCTCTAGGAACATTGTCAGGCAAGAAAGAGGGTTTAGGTAATCGGTGAATCTGATCTATCGTCAGGTCTAGAGGGGTCATCTCAGGAGCGATGGTGCTGAAGAGCTGGGTGACATACTCAGACAGGTCTTTCTGTTGGACTGACTCGGGAATACCCCTAATCTTGATATTGTTCCTTCTGGACCTGTCCTCAATATCCGCCATTTTGGCTTTAATGACGTCCAACTCATCATCATGGCTGCTAGATGCTATCAATCAGATCATTAATGGTTGTGGCGTACTCTCCCATTTTATGCTCAATGTGATCCACCCTGGCCGTTACATCCTGCAGTTCTGTACTGAGTTTATGCACACATGAGATTAGATCTGACTGCAGGGAGCTCCTAAGGGAGACTAGCATTTCTTTCAGCACAGTGTCCAGGACAGGTTTGTCCGCTGTGGGGAACGAATCAATGGAGTCAGGGAGATCTCTGGTGTCATCCCCTGACTCCTGGGAGCTTAGCTCGTGGCTTGCATCCCCCCTGAATCTAGTCTTTTCCGGGCTCCCTGACGTTGGTGTGGCTGATGGGGAGTTCACATTCAGTGAAGAGCATGATCTCTTCTTTGTGGCTCCTTTTTGGCTGTGCTGGGCGGCTGTGCGGAGCTCCAGTGTTGATGTTGCTATGTCGCCGGCGCCATCTTGCCTTAGGCCTGCGGTGAAGGAGGCCGTCAGCTTCTTCGGGCGCCTGCTCTGTTGCTTTTTGTGCGGCATCGCTCCCGATTGAAGTCCAGGATTCCCCCAGTCGGGATGCAGGTGGAGGGTGCGTCTGTGACTGCTGTAGGGGCTGCCAAAGGTTGCTGATGTCCCGCTGTGTTTGGAGCTCAGCTCGGTCCCCGGCTGGCTCCACTCCCCCTATTCCCTTTCTTTAATGACCTGAGAAAAGGAGCAACTTTAGCCACTCATGAAAATGCAGCCTTTATTCATATCATTCCCAAGCTGGGGAAGGACCATGGGGACTGTGATAACTATTGCCCCATTTCACTAATCAATGTGGACCTCAAGTTGATGACTAAGGTCCTGGCAAACAGAATGAACACCTTTTTACCTAACTATATCCATCTGGACCAGGTGGGTTTAGTACCAGATCGCCACTTGTCTGACCAGACCCGTAGAGTAATAAACATCATATCTGTAGTACATTCTAATTGGGATAAGGGTGGACTTAGGAGGGGTATGCTGCTTTCATTAGATCTCTGTAAAGCATTTGACTCTCTGTCGTGGGATAACTTATTCTATGCCTTGAAAAATTGCGGATTTGGCCTGAAATTTTTGATGACCTTGCAGACCCTTTATAACTCACCTACAGCTAGACTCCAGATCAAGGGATATATTTTGGACCCAATGGGTATCCATAGAGGTACTTGACAGGGGTGCCCCCTGTCACCTATTTTATTTTTATGGGCACTGGAAGCCCTAGCCACCAAAATTAGAGAACACCCAGATATAAAGGGGATCCAATGTGGAAATCTTGAACATAAGTGTGCAATGTTTGCAGATGATATTCTCCTGCTCCTTTTGTCCCCGGTCGTCTCACTACCTACCCTAAGATAAACATTCCGTCACTTTTCCACCATATCGGGTCTTTCAGTAAATAATTCAAAATTGATTGCCTTGAATCTCTTGCTAGCAGCGGACACATTTGTACAGCTACAGAGATCATTTCCATTTAAATGGCAGACCAAGACCCTCTCATATTTGGGAATATTCCTTACACCTTCCTTGGATAGTCTTTACCAGGCAAATTACCCACCCCTTTACAGCAGGCTGGAGTCCGACCTCCAAAAATGGATGGCGAATCCCCCGTCCTGGTTTGGCAGACTGTACTCGATTAAGATGAACCTTCTTCCCAGGCTATTATATTTATTTAGAACATTACCTATAGTGATATGTAGGCAGGAATTGCACAGACTTCAAGCAAAGGTTCTGAAATTCATATGGGGACTCAGAGGCCTTGGGTGAACAGACAAACTCTCTATGCATCAAGACTGGGAGGGGGGGGCCTAGGAGTACCAGATCTGGCTAGATATTTCCAGGCAGCCCAATTATCACAGTCGGTCCGTTACCACTCCTCAGCTCCCCAACCTGTCTGGATGACAGGTGAGTCTTCTCTCTGCCCATCCAAGCCAATTAGCCTTTTAATGTGGCTTAGATCAAAAGAAGGACCTGTAAAGATGTTCTTAACGCTTTCTTTCTCATTGAATTTGTGGGACAGATTAATGAAGCCGCACTATCTTAGTTCCCCACACACTCCCATGGCACCTTTGGCAGGCAATCCAAACTTCCCCCCAGGCCTTAATCCTCGAGCCTCGAATTGGTGGTCTAATAAGGGTTTGCTTCGGATAGCTGATCTCTGTCTCTGTGATCACAGGGGGATAATATCCAAAGGAGCCCTTCAAGAGAAATATCAACTTCCAAATTCCGAAATATACCACTATGTAAGGAATTTCGACCTCCAGGCCAGGCAAAATGTCTTATATGACAAAATGGGAGGAGGACCTGGGGGAGAAGCTTACATTAGAGGAGTGGTCCAAGTTGTCTGGGTATGCGTCAAAATCATATATAAATACCTCACTGATAGTGGTTAACTACAAGGTATTTCTTAGGTGGTATCTGTTACCGACAAGAATGGCCTCGTTTGTCCAAGGAGCCTCTCTTTCTTGCTTTAGAGGGTGTGGGCAAGAGGGTACAGTCCTTCACACATGGTGGGCCTGCCCAAAGGTGAAACGCTTTTGGATTCGTATTTACAATTTCATCTACTCCCTAACTCAGGTGAATGTGGTTAAATCCCCAAAACAGGCACTTTTAGGCTGTCTGGTAGGGGGCATCCTGAAACCAGCAAGTAAACTCATAGCATTCATATTCACAGCAGCCAGAATAGCAATAACCAGATCCTGGAGAAGTGCTACGATCCCTTTCGATCTAGTGAAAAACAATTTATCATGGATCATGGTCAATGAGTGACTCTCAGCGATCCTCCTGGACAAACAGGACCTGTTTGATAAGAATTGGGAATCCTAGATTAAATGTTTGTCAGACCCCGTGTGAGAATGTACAGGGTGTATGGATACACTTCAAGGAGTGCACTTATTAATTCCTTTCCTCTTACTATTCTTTTTTCCACACTTTCTTGTCTCTGCTCTTTTCCTCTCCACTTTTTTCTTCTCCTTAGTCTCCCGCCTCTTCCTCGCCATTACAGGGAGGCTCTTCTCTTCAGACCTTTCCCCCGGGGGGGACTGGGCCTGGGACCGTGGCGCCAGAACAATGTAGGGGACCAGATGGCCCACGTGTTAGTCGTGTGGCCTGGCCTCTCCTCCCCTTCCTTCCCGGGGGGGGGGCAAACTATTTACCACTACAGGACAAAGATTATGTTTATTCTTTTCTTTTATACAATTACACGGCGATGGTCAGTACCGACCTCTGAAGCACAAGAGCGACTAGAGATGGTTAATTTAGAATGAAGTAGTATTTACCATTGTTTAAATTTCAATTATTTATGAAAACAATATTGTATTGCATAGCTATCATACAAATGTCAACAAAATATCTTTTTTCCGTTAAAAACAAATGAAACAGAAGAAACGCAATTCACCACACAAATAGAATCAGCATTGACAAACTCCTCACTGACTGACACATGAAAACAACAGTTAAACTATGTTATAAAAGCGAGTATATCAGCGCCTTCTCTCGGACTCTTGAGCAGTTTGAAACAATTTCAGATTTAGTAGCGAACTCCCAAAAAAACAGTGGTACTTAATATTTTTTTGTCAACCTCTACTCTTCATCAAGCACAGGCTGTCCTGCCATTCTCCTGGTCAACCCCATTTCATATGTGGGAGTAAAGGTGACTGCTAACCCCACTGATTTATACGCTTTCATTTATCCCCCCACCCCATGTTGACTTATCTCACAAACCTATTGACCTATATGGGGAGGATCACTGCAATAAAAATGGCATCTTAACTAAAATACTGTACTTTTTCCAGGTATTACCTATTTGTGTACTGACACACTTTCTTAGAATCGTGCAATTCCATAGATCTACTTATGCCTGGGGTGCACTGAAACCCCATCTCTCTAAAATCACCCTTTTTATTTCAAAGCTCAATGGCGGTCTCGGATTACCAAACTTTACTGAATATTATCATGCAGATTACTTGGCCCAACTATTAAAATATCATGCGATTCATGAAATTCCTCTATGGGTAACTTTGGAATCAGTAGATTGTGATCCTTTGTCAGTGGCTACCTTATTATGGCTCAGTCCTTCTGACCACTAGGCTTTATACAACCGATTATGACACACTGTCTTGTTCTTTGGGATAGGCTTAAATTCCTGTGTGGTCTTCAATTGCCACACAACCCTTTGTTATTCTTCCTATGAAACCCATCTTTCTATGCGGCCTGGACTTCACCCTTGAATTAATGTCATTCAAAACATTTCTAACTCTCTGCAAGCCTTCCAAGCTCTGAACTCTTACCCACACCGGTAATTGCCCTTCTCGTCAAAAAGAGTAGACCAAGGGCTAATTAGCTGTCTCTTATCTCTCCTTACCCAGCTGGGCACTATGATACTCTTCAGATCTTTCGGTCTCCTGAATATTATGTTTGGGTGAAGAGGAAGGGTTTTTGCCAAAAAAGGGTCCTGCCTTAGAATCTTCCAGTTACGTCTAAAGGTCCTTTGGATTAATGACACCTTGTTGTTATATCAAGTACAGAACCTGACGTTCCCCCCCTGAGGTTCAGTTGGCTTCATGGAGCCACACTTTTCCACAGAAGGTTCTTCGTCATACAAGGCCCAGTACTTCATATAGGCTTGGTCCAATAGGTCTTCATCATAACCCTTTTCTCTAAATCTATTTTTAAGGGCCACACTGAGCTCTTCATAGTCACATCTCCGAGTGCAGGTACGTTTAAGCCTGCAAAATTGCCTAAAGGGTACGTTTTTGATTCATCTCGGAGGATGATGACTTCTAGCATGGAGATACGAGTTCCCTGCCGTAGGCTTAATGTGCGTCCTACAGAAAATTTTTTGTCTACCCGAAGTTCTAAATCAAGGAAAACCAGACTCTCATGGTCCAACATGGGTAAACGAGATACCGAAGGGGTTATTGGTACAGTGGGATATGGCTCTTGATGCTGTAAATGCTGTGCCTGTTCGTGAGTGGTTGGTGAGGGGGTGGAGCATATGAGTGTCCATCTATTCATCTTAGATGGCCACCTCCCCCTCCTCCCCCAGTGCTCCTCCTTTTTGAGGGGGGGTTTGACACACGGACATGCAGATATATAAGAAGGACAGTCCATATGATTGCTAGGCTCTGAGGAAGAGGGTTTGCCCTGGAAACGCGTTAGCCTTGTGTAGGATGCCGTCTAGATCCCCTGCTGAGATGGAGATAGACTGGTTCCCTGAAAGAAGTCTCTATCTACTATCTATATGTCTTTTACACTGCTCCGCTTGTGAGTATATTTTATGTCTTGTTAAATTTTAATAAACGGTCTTATGGTATTGCACTAGGTCGGTGCGCCCCTCTCCCTTTTGTATTTTTCTTCAGTTCTGTTTGGATTCCCTTGGTCCTGTGGAGGGCAGCAAGACTACCAAGTGCTGAGGGAGCGTTACGCCCATAAAGAATTTATTCATGGCCATTTTTGGCCCTTGGTTAATGTATCCGAGCGCAGGAGTTGCTTTTTATTCTTCTCAAGATTGTACATGTGGATCCACCTAGCGGGTGGTTTTCATTGACCATGTTGATATATGGAACTATCATCCTAAGGTGTTGACCATATTATAGCATTTTCATTATGGTGTTATCCATTGAGGAGTGTCAGCTGAGGAGGGCCTCATTAGCAAAAGGCTTTCTAAGCAGTATCGATCAACACGAGAGCCACTCAGTTCCTGAGACCAGAGACAGTATTAATATTGAAAAAGAACCCAGCAGGGAGGACAGTATGGTGTCAGCATTCTATAAACTGAAACACCTATTGGAAAAGGAAATGCTCCTGTCAGTTACCTGGTTGGAGGCCAAAGTGCTGAGAGGGCTTCCCTTGCAGCTAAGTGCAGAGCACCTCCCTGAGGATGAAACAGGGGGAGCTATGCCCAGATAGGCAGGGGTTACCGGTAGCGCTGGCCAGGTGCGTAGTCCCTCGGAGGGTTCTGCCGGGACCAGGATAAGCAGCTGGGCAGGAGTCCCCTGGAAAGGCTGGAACACTTGAAGGAAGTGCAGGAAAACCGGAATCAGGATCAAGACCGAGCCGGGGGTCATACACAGGAAGTCAGGCAGAGTCAGACGTCTGGTTAATGGGAAGATCCGAAGCGGAGTCAAAGCCAGGCCGAGGGTAAAACACAGGTAAGGCTGAGATGCAGAGTAGTCAGACAAGCCGAAGGTCAAAGCCACAAATCAGGATCAAGATCAGGAACAGGTGAGCAAGCACAGCAGGAAGCTGAAGATAATCCAGCAACTAATGTCTCTTCTGCACGGGTTTAAATAGGGCTTTGGGCGCCAATGCCTGCCGCATTGCGTACGACCGAACGTGAGCGCGTGCGCACTAACGTTCGGAGCCTACGGGACGTTCCGTTAGTTCTGAATCTTCCGCGCATGCGCACTGGCGCATACCTCCGTGCCAATGGAGAAAACCTGTGCTGCTGGAATGATCTCTGACAGTGCCCCCCCCCAAGGGGCAGCCTCCGGATGCCCAACAAAGAGTGTTTTTCAGGGTGTCTCTTGAAGAATTCACGTACCAACTTGGGGGCGTGTACATGTTTTGCAGGTTCTCATGAATTCTCCTCGGGTGAATACCCCTTCCATTTGATGAGGTATTGAGCTTGTCTACCTCTCTTTCGACAATCCAAAATAGCCTCGACCTCAAACTCCGTGTCCTCGCCAACCAAGACAGGGGGAGGAGGAGCAGCCTCTTGTTCTGAAAAGGAGCTGGTTGTGACCGGTTTTAACAGAGAGATATGGAAAACTGGGTGGATCTTGTAAGATCTTGGCAGAGTAAGTTCAAAAGCTACTGGGTTGATCTCCTTCTTGATCGTAAATGGGCCAATGAATCTTGGACCCAGTTTCTTTGATGGACAGTTCAATTTTAAATTGGTGGTAGACAGCCATACCTTGTCGCCGACTTTAAAAGTAGGACCCTCTCTCTTCCCTCTGTCATAATACTTCTTGTGTCATAATACTTCTTGTAGTCCTCTTGTGCCCTTTGTATCGTCTCTCGTAATATGAGACAGTTCTCCTGGATAAAGTTTATCCTATCCTGTACTGCGGGTACCACTGCTTCTGGTATAGTGTTTGGCAGAAAAGAGGGGTGAAAACCGTAATTTGCCCAGAATGGTGACTGGTTGGTAGATGCATGTATGGAGTTGTTGTATGCAAACTCGGCACAAGGAAGAAGTTCAGTCCAGTTGTCTTGTAGGAAGGTGGAAAAACAGCGGAGGTATTGCTCCAAAGTCTGATTCGTTCGCTCTGTTTGACCATTACTTTGCGGTTGATAAGCCGACGACAAACAGACTCCTATATTTAGGGCTTTACAGAGCGCTCTCCAGAATCTGGAGGTAAACTCGACTCCTCTGTCGGAGACAATGCTGTCGGGAAGGCCATGAAGCCTGACGATCTCTTTGATGAATACACCAGCTGTTTCTGCCGATGATGGGGTACCTAACATAGGTATAAAGTGGGCCATTTTAGATAAACGGTCCACCACGACCAGAATTGTGGAAAAACCATCTGAAGGAGGCAACTCGACTATGAAATCCATAGACAGCATCTTCCAGGGAAGCTCCGGGATGGGTAGCGGTCTCAGCAAACCCCAGGACTGCACATGACTGCCCTTGCTTCGGGTACAGGTGGTACAAGAATTAATGTAGTCCTTACAATCCTGTCTCATCTTGGGCCACCAATAGGATCGTTGGATCAGTTCTATTGTCTTGTGGACCCCAAAATGGCCCGCAAGCAAATGGTCATGGAAGTTCTTAAGGACATGGATTCTGGCTTCCCTGGGTACGAAAATCTTATTTCCATGCCATAAAAGTCCATCTTGCTTCCTGAGTGTGGAAACCTCGGGTTCTGAACATTGGGCAGAGGCTTGTTCAAGAGCAGGTCTTAAGTTGGGTTGGATCATCAAAAAGTTCTGAGAGGATAAAATGGTACTGGGGGTGGTGACCTCAGGCGTTTATGGGAACATACGGGAGAGTGCATCCGCCTTTCCATTCCTGGAACCCGGACGGTATGTAAGGTGGAAGTTGAATCTGGAGAAAAAGAGGGCCCAACGAGCTTGCCGGGGTTTTAGACCCTTGGCTGACTTTAAATATTCCAGATTCTTGTGGTCTGTAAATATCATGATCGGATGCGCTGCTCCTTCCAACAGATATCTCCATTCCTCCAAAGCTTCTTTAATCGCTAGAAGTTCTCTGTCTCCCACATCATAGTTCCGTTCTGCTGCGCTCATTTTACGGGAGAAAAAGGCAACTGGATGTAGTAATGCCTTTGGCCCCTGGCGCTGGGAAAGAACTGCTCCTGTGGCGATCTCTGAAGAATCAACTTCCAAAACAAAGGGTAGAACTGGATCTGGATGCTGTAGGACCGGAGCTGATGTGAATACAGTCTTTAACTTATCAAAGACGACCTGAGCCTCCGGTGTCCATAGGAAGCGGGTATGCTGACAGGTCAACTGGGTAATCGGAGCAATGATGCCAGAAAAGTTTTTGATAAATCTCCGATAAAAATTTGCAAATCCCACAAATCTCTGGACGCTTTTCTTGTCAGTGGGAACTGGCCATTCGAAAATGGCTGACACTTTCTGGGGATCCATGGCCACCCCATCCGTGGAGATGACTAGGCCCAAAAAGTGGATAGTGGTCTTCTCGAAATCACACTTTTCAGCTTTCGCATATAGTCCATGCTTCCTTAAGGTGAGTAAGACCTTCTTAACGTGGGATCTGTGCAATTCCAAGGTAGTGGAGAAGATCAGAATATCATCTAGATAGACGATCAGGAAGTGGTCAAGAAATTCTCTGAAGATGTCATCCACGAAATGCTGAAAAGTGGCTGGGGCGTTGCATAGACCAAAAGGCATGACAAGGTATTCGAAATGTCCAAAACGGGTTTGAAATGCTGTTTTCCACTCATCCCCTTCTCGAATCCGTACCAAGTTGTATGCCCCTCTCAAGTCCAATTTGGTGAAGATTCGGGCATCGCAGAATCTTTGAAACAGTTCAGGGACAAGAGGCAGAGGATAAGGATTCTTGATCGTGATTTTATTAAGTTCCCTATAGTCCACACAGGGTCTCAAGCTGTGATCCTTCTTCTGTACAAAAAAGATTCCTGCACCAGCTGGGGAAGAAGAGGGGCGAATAAACCCCTTTTCCAGGTTCTCATCCAGGTATTGGCGTAAAGCCTCCAGTTCGGTTTCTGATAGCGGAAAAATCCGCCCAAAGGGAATTTCAGCCCCTGGCAAGAGTTCAATTGGGCAATCATACGGACGATGAGGGGGTAGCACATCCGCTTTCTTCTTGTCGAAGACGTCCAGGAACTCGTGATAACTTGAGGGAATTGCCTGGCTGGTGTCAGTAAGGGCTGGCTGGACTGTAAGACAGCTGGTTGGGGAGTCCAAGACAGGATTTCTGGCAGTAAGTTGATTGGAAGATGATCTCCCCTTTTTTCCAATTGATCTGGGGGTTGTGGGCCCGTAACCATGGCCTCCCCAGGATTACTGGGAATAAAGGGGAGCCAAGGACGTCAAAACGCCGGAACTCCTTGTGGCCGGAGGCTGTTGACGTAAGTACAGGTACAGTCTCTTGAGTTACAGGCCCAGACATAGGAGTAGTTCCATCAGCCAAATGGACTTCAAGATTCTGCTTCTTAGGCAGGGTAGGTACACAAAGTCTCTTTACTAGGGCAGAGTCCATAAAGCAGCTGCATGCCCCAGAGTCCACGATCGCCGGAACTTGAACCTCCCCTTTGGCCACCCGTAGGGAGATATGCAGAACCAGGTGGGAGGGTGAGGCTCCTGCAACCTGCAGGTGCATGGAACTCGGACAAGCAACTTTGCTAGGTCTGACAGGGCAGTTAGTCCACTTGGCGGCGATGTCTCTCCTTGGGCGTCAGGGATGGGCGGACCAGGCCTGGCTGCCTGGACCTATTCTCCGGATGGCTGATAGCGGGTTGTACGGAAACAGGTACTGCAACCGAAGGGACCCCAGAAGGTGTCTTAGTCAGCCGAGGTGTTAGATAGCGCTCTGCTCGTCGCTCCCGGAATCGTCTATCCAGCTGGATGGATAGTTGGATAAGTGCCTCTAGGGTAGCAGGAGCTTGGACCCATGCTAACTCATCCTTGAGGGTCTCTGTAAGTCCTAGCCGGAATTGATGTCTGAGAGCGGCCTCATTCCATTGGGTATCAGCGGGCCCAAAGGCGGAAATCCAATGTATAGTCCTCCACCGTGCGTCCCCCTTGTCTCAGGGAATGCAGGGCAGACTCTGCTGTAGCGGTGCGCTGGGGGTCTTCGTATAGTGCAGACATGGCCTTAAAGAATGCCTCGACTGAGGTGATGGCAGGATCTCTTTGTTCCAGAAGATGGTGGGCCCAGGATTGGGGTTAATCAGAAAGTAATGAAATAATAAATCCCACTTTAACAGTCTCTTGGAAAAAAGTCCGTGGTTGCAGGGTCAGGTAGAGCTGGCAAGCGTTCTTAAAGGCCCTGAATTTCCTTCGGACCCCCTTAAAGCGTTCAGGTATGGGGACCCTTGGTTCAGGAGATGGAACAGCTGCAGTGGTGGCTTGAGCTGATTGATCTGAAGCTGGTGCCACAGGAGAGATGGGCCGATGTTGAAGACGTTCCTCTAAGTGGGAATAATCTCTCTGAAGTCCTGTCACCGCCTGGGTGAGAGCTGTCATCTGCTGGCACAGAGCCTCGAGTGGGGAAGCGCCTCTGTTGACCTCTGACATGGCTGGATTATTCTGTCAGTTACCTGGTTGGAGGTCAAAGTGCTGAGAGGGCTTCCCTTGCAGCTAAGTGCAGAGCACCTCCCTGAGGATGAAACAGGGGGAGCTATGGCCAGAGAGGCAGGGGTTACCGGTAGCGCTGGCCAGGTGCGTAGTCCCTCGGAGGGTTCTGCCGGGACCAGGATAAGCAGCTGGGCAGGAGTCCCCTGGAAAGGCTGGAACACTTGAAGAAGTGCAGGAAGAACCGGAATCAGGATCAAGACCGAGCCGGGGGTCATACACAGGAAGTCAGGCAGAGTCAGACGTCTGGTTAATGGGAAGATCCGAAGCGGAGTCAAAGCCAGGCCGAGGGTCAAACACAGGTAAAGCTGAGATGCAGAGTAGTCAGACAAGCCGAAGGTCAAAGCCACAAATCAGGATCAAGATCAGGAACAGGTAAGCAAGCACAGCAGGAAGCTGAAGATAATCCAGCAACTAATGTCTCTT
Organism: Glandirana rugosa; assembly: GCA_018402905.1. Classification (NCBI taxonomy): domain Eukaryota; kingdom Metazoa; phylum Chordata; class Amphibia; order Anura; family Ranidae; genus Glandirana; species Glandirana rugosa. The sequence goes on from BLSH010514122.1 coordinate 834,937, forward strand.
CTGCACGGGTTTAAATAGGGCTTTGGGCGCCAATGCCTGCCGCATTGCGTACGACCGAACGTGCGCGCGTGCGCACTAACGTTCGGAGCCTACGGGACGTTCCGTTAGTTCTGAATCTTCTGTGCATGCGCACTGGCGCATACCTCCGTGCCAATGGAGAAAACCTGTGCTGCTGGAATGATCTCTGACAGCTCCAGTGGCTGTC
>BLSH010514122.1:845132-856487 GCA_018402905.1 Glandirana rugosa
TCATTAACACCCATTCGTATTTGAGATGCGACAGTGTTTATTTGGCTCGGACCCGTACTACCTTTGACTAACCAGTGATCTTTTACAACCTCACGGACTTTGGGGTTTAACTACAAGATAGCTTCATATATTTCTCTGATGTAGGTCACTGTTGGTAGATATTGGAAGGACGGTCCTTATTCTCCTGTTTTGGAGATTTTGTACAGGACTTAGAAATTATTTACTCCCGTTACTGCAGTGATATAGAACGTCTTTTACTAGTTGTTTTGAAGGGTCTAACCCGGGTCTGGTTTGCGCATCTCGGTAACTAGACTATAGTTAGGAGCCTTCTGGAGGTCCAGGGATAGGACCATGCCCTTTTGTTTTGGGCCTCCCTCCCAGTTGGATTGTAGGATTGATATCAGATCAATGGCTCTACGCGTTTGGTCTGGGCCCAATCTGGGAAGTTTTGTTGATCATTTTCTGCAAGATATAGTGACGTCATTGCCCTCATTTATTAAAGATTCAGGACATGTTTTAGAGGTTTTGTCCTCTTATTCCTGGCAGGAAGGTTATAGATGGTTGTCACTGGATGTAGTCTCTTTATATACTTCGATAGAACATCAATTTGGGGTTTCAGGCACTCCAACATTTTCTAGTGACCAATCAGTTTCCATCATGCCCAGGCTCGGTTTATTTGTGACAGCGTAGAGTTTATGCTTACCCACAATTACTTCAACTTTTTGGGCCAATTTTTTAGACAGATAAGGGGCACAGCTATGGGGGCCAGGTTTTCTCCGAGTTAAGCAAATTTGTTCATAGGTTTTTGGGAGTCCAAATTCATCTGGACCAATAACCCATTCGGAGCAAACCTGGTCCTCAATGCCAGATATATAGATGACATCATAATTATCTGGAATGGCTCTGATGATGAACTGCATGGGTTCGTATCCCACTGTACCAATAACCCCTTCGGTATCTCCTTTACCCATGTTGTGGACCATGAGAGTCTGGTTTTCCTTGATTTAGAGCTTCGGGTAGACGAAGATAACCAAATTTTCTGTAGGACGCACATTAAGCCTACGGCAGGGAACTCGTATCTCTATGCTAGAAGTCATCATCCGAGATGGATCAAAAAAATATCCTTTGGGCAATTTTGCAGGCTTAAACGTACCTGCACTCGGAGATGTGACTATGAAGAGCTCAGTGTGGCCCTTAAAAATAGATTTAGAGAAAAGGGTTATTATGATGAAGACCTATTGGACCAAGCCTATATGAAGTACTGGGCCTTGTATGACGAAGAACCTTCTGTGGAAAAGTGTGGCTCCATGAAGCCAACTGAACCTCATGGGGGGAACGTCAGGTTCTGTACTTGATATAACAACAAGGCGTCATTAATCCAAAGGACCTTTAGACGTAACTGGAAGATTCTAAGATAGGACCCTTTTTTGGCAAAAACATTTCCTCTTCACCCAAACATAATATTCAGGAAACTGAAAGATCTGAGGAGTATCATAGGGCCCATCTGGGTAAGGAGAGATAAGAGACAGCTAATTAGCCCTTGGTCTATTCTTTTTGACCAGAAGGGCAATTACCGGTGTGGGGTGGCTAATTGGGCCAATTGCAGCTTTATGAGCCATCGAAAAAAGGAGGTGGTAGCCAGTAGTGGGAAGATTTATAAGATCAGGCAGTTTATTAACTGCGGAGCCTCATTTGTCATCTATGACCTGCTTTGCCCCTGTGGTCTTTTATATGTGGGGCGTACATCACGTCCTTTGAGGGTAAGAATGAACGAACATAGAAGTAGTATTTCCACCCTCAAAGACAATTATTCTGTCTCTCGTCACTTCACAGAGAAACACGAGGGCAATCTAGCGGGCCTCAAAGTGTTTGGGATTGAGGCCATTGACGATCAAATCGATAGTGGGAGCAAATATCGGAGATTGTGCAACAGAGAGGCATATTGGATTTTTACGCTGGACTCTTTAAGTCCCAAGGGGTTAAACAAGGAGATTGAATTACAGTCCGTCCTTTAGTATGGTGGGCTGGTGACCAATCCCCTCGTTCCCTCTGTTGTACTTCTCTCCGGATGTAAGCTTCTGTTGCTGCACCTTTCTGTTGATGGTTGGGCTAAGTGGGAGGCTAAGTTTGTGGTCCAATTCTGTTTTTTATGGCCTCTTTGTCTTCTCCCCTCCTTCCCCCCCCCCACGTACACATATGCGCGCTAAAGTAGGTGCGTGTGTGTCTGTGTATATGGGTATATATATGTGTAGATCATGTGCATTCATGTGCCTATGTGGTTTCTACTATCATGGGCTACATCCCAGTCACCGAATATTTACGGGTAGTCGCAGTTCATTTCCTCTTTTCTTGTTCATTATGAGATCACATATATTTTTTAATAAACATTTTTAATATGTACTGTACAATTTTAATCACTAGTATCCTATTGAATTGATTTTTGAGTATCGTATACCACATTTTTTTTATCTTTATTCATATCGGATTGCTCTATATATTTTTATTATTATACCCTTGTTTCATGTTTATAAATGTGTAAAGAGGTCTGGTTCGGGCTAAGTGTGGAATGAGAATGGCTGTCCCTCATTTTAATTCTTGATGTGGCCCTGGAGTACATGCTGCACGGCACTCTGTGTGTGTCTGTGCAATTGCCCATTTGTTTATTTATTTATGTATTTATCAATGGCGGCTGCAGGCTGGCCTGCTGTGGGTGGTGTCATCCTCTGGAGCTCTGGATGGGGGTGTGGTCTGTTCCTTAGTCACACGACGCTACCCTTCAGCATTCCGCCGTCACTCTATCTCCTCCCCCTCCCCTTTAGCACTGGCCCGCTGGCTATAGGCTTAGGACGACCCGGAGGAGGTAGTGTGGAACGCACTTCTGCTCTCACCTCCGGGTCATGGAGCCGTTTGCGTTCCACACGATTGTGGATGCTGGCATCCATTGTAGCTACGCTGAACATCCCTGCACTGGCTAAGTGAAAATGTATCGGCATGACATATCATTTTACACCATGTGACAACTCTCAGAGCGGCGGTGAGTGTGGTTATACACCGAGTTGGGACAGAGGGGCCATGCATGGATGTATGCCCTGTGATGATTTATATTTATATTTATTTATATATATATACCGATTTGATGTTCGCAAACCCTGTAAGGGTTAATGCAGTGGTGCCGTGCGGATGTACTCCTTGATGTCATTTTATTTATACACGCATGTATATGTGTTTTTCTCTGTATATGTGGATTTTTATACAATTTGTTTGTTTATTCACTAAGTGACTCTTGATGCTGTAAATTATGGGCCTGTTTGTGAGTGGTTGGTGAGGGGGTGGAGCATATGAGTGTCCATCTCTTCATCTTAGATGGCCACCTCCCCCTCCTCCCCCAGTGCTCCTCCTTTTTGAGGGGCGGGGGGGGTTTGACTCACGGACATACAGATATATAAGAGGGACAGTCCATATGATTGCTAGGCTCTGAGGAAGAGGGTTCGCCCTGGAAACACGTTAGCCTTGTGTAAGGCGCCGTCTGGATCCCCTGCTGAGGTGGGACTGGTTCCCTGAAAGAAGTCTCTATCTACTATCTATATGTCTTTTACACTGCTCCGCTTGTGAGTATATTTTATGTCTTGTTAAATTTTAATAAACGGTCTTATGGTATTGCACTAGGTCGGTGTGCCCCTCTCTCTTTTGTATTTTTCTTCAGTTCTGTTTGGATTCCCATGGCCCTGAGGAGGGCAGCAAGACTACCAAGTGCTGAGGGAGCGTTACGCCCATAAAGAATTTATTCATGGTCATTTTTTGCCCTTGGTTGATGTATCCAAGCGCAGGAGTTGATTTTTTGTTGTCCTCCTCACAAAACATTGTGGCTCTGGAAACTAACTACAAGGTCCTTATGAGGTGGTACTTGGTCACTTCCTGGATCTCAAAGTTACTTTCTAGTTACTCACCACTTTGTTTTCACTGCTGCGGTACTGATGGTATACATATGGGGGAATTGGCCTGTAGCGCAGGCTTTTTGGACCAAGATCTTTAATGTGCTTTTCAGGTTATTTGATATTCCCATATGTTTAGACCCTTCTATAGCTCTTCCTAATATGCAACCCACAGACTTGACTTACCACCAATTTAAATTATTATTACAGGTTACCACCACTGCTAAACAAACCACTGTGAAAGCCTGGAAGTTTCCTAATCTCTGTGTAATTGAAATAAAAAATAGTATCACACAAGCTATGATTCCAAAGGTGGAAGAGGTTCACCTGGAGCAGAGTGAACAAATACAAGAAATTATGAAGGCCTTGGGTAGCCCATTATCTGCCTCCCAATTTTCATGAATCGCTATTACTCCCATGGTGTCTTAAACTGCATACATCCCATCTGGTTTATAGAGCATATTTACATAACCATGCTGTCCCCTGGAGACCCTCTCAATCCCTTTCCCTTCCTCTTCTCTTTCCTACTCTTCTGCCCCATATCCCCCCTCCTCCCCTTCCTCCTCCATCTCCTACCTTTCCTGTACTTTCATTCCTGTCTCTCTTTTCTCTTCTATAATTCCTTCATCCTCCTACTGTCTTTCTCACATTTGATTGCGGATTGTAACTGGTTAGGCATTTTGTAATTGTATGGCTTACGAATATAACCCTCTTACTCCACTCTCCCTAAATTCACATGGGTCTGGTCCAGGGAGCTGGGGACCGAGGTATCAGAGAAAGACTGGCACAAATCCTTTACACACAAATCCTCCATATCGGGTTATACCCAGGAGAAGAACTATAAGTTGGTATCTAGATGGTATAGCGTTCCATCCACTATTAATCAGATTTTCCCCTCAACCACCAATATTTGTTGGCCAATCAGAAAGAGAAACATACTTCCACATTTGGTGGGAGTGCGACTTCATACACCTATTCTGGTCGCAGATCTTCCAAATCTACACAGAAATATATGACGAACCATTAACACCATCTCCATCCATAGCCCTGTTGTCTATACTCTTGGGCTCCATTAAATCTCAAAAGGCTAGCCTACTGAAATTCTTCCTCTGTGCAAGAAGACAACTGATTTCCAGATATTGGAAAACTCCTCCTGCCCGGGTGAGTGAAATCAACGACATAATGCCTTTGGAGGAGATGCAGGCCAAAGTAATGGACAACTGGGAAAAAATCATTAACACCTGGTCTATCTGGATACACTACTCTTCCTCTGAGAAACTGAAGGGTAGGATATGATTGCGTACTCTTCTTCCAGTACTTGGATTCTCAATTTCCCCTCCTTTAGATTATACCCTTCTCAGTAAAAACTCACTACCTTCCCTTTTTCACTCACTCTGCCTTCCCCTTCCTGTCTGGCCTTCTCCTCTCACTTTTCTGTTCTTTTCTCTCCATCTTGCTTACCTATTTAGGTTACCTCAATTATGGAACACAGGAGTACCGGGGGTATTATTATCTTTGATCATAGACTCTACCTCAACCTAATTGGACGCAAGCCTTTTTTATCTACACTGTTTACCAGAGATGCCTTAGTTCAGCATACTGGTCTTTAAATGTTATACAGACGTTTCCTAGACTTTTTAATTTTGTTACCCCTTTCAGTTGCACTGAGTGAAGGCATGTTATTGAGCATTCTGTGAGCAGTAAAACACATTCAACCATAACACTCTTACTCTTTATCACAATCCTCTTGTCATTAGACACAAGCATGTCTTAAAATAGCTCTTGCTTTCTAAAAACTAGGCACAAAGTTAATTGGCCATTATTTGGATGCTGTTGTGTCCACCATTAGGTTCTTTTTGGCTTTAGATACCATTTGAATACCTGAGCTGTTATTTTTTTTTGTTGATTATATCAAGCACACCTTTTGTATTTCATGTCTCATGCCCTAAATACTGCTGCCCTTTGTTGGCCAATTTAATGTGATGTATGTGAAACACTGCATTTGTTTTTGACTGTGCCTGTTAACTTACAATTAATAAAAACATTGACCAAGAAATGATTGGATGATGGAAGAGATTCACCTCATTCACTAAGCATTCAATAAGCAAAGGAAAAATTCCCTTGCAAAAAGGATATTCACATTAAGTAAACACCCTATCCTCCTTTGGTAAATCAACTGTATAGTCATTGAAACTCAGAGATCCACTGTTAAGAAGCAACTTCAACCAAAACAAAACAATTAGCATAATTAGCATAATTAGTACCAAAAACTTTTTTTAGTGCTATTTTAAATAATATTCATTGTAATCATTTACTAATATTATCACAATCAAATGTATCTATGTTTTATTTCTATTCATTTCTTATATACTTCTTTTTATTATATTTACCATGTCCATTGATGTGCATTATTTTAGACCTTATGATAGGTGATGGCGTGGGCCCTGAAATGTGTTAGTTATCGTTGATCTTCCTGTGATCTGAATTTTATTAGCACATTCATTTCATGTGGATTCACTTACAACAAACAACCTATACTCTCTGATTTCTGGTCTACTCTTTCACAAGTCATGGTAGTATGCAATACATACGATATATAATGTGTTCGCTAATTTATTTATTTAATTCATTCATTCAGTCCTCCATTGTATGTACACATAAGGCTGCCATTCTAATCAAACTTGCACCAAATAGTTGTGAAAATATGCCAGAGTACCTGCTTGAAAAGTTGATTGCCATAATCAATTATATAAACCTCTTTGTTGTTTACTTTACTGGAATCACCTAACAAAGTTGACTTGTCACAATCACCATGCGACTATCAATAATTATAGCTTGAAGATGTTGCACAGAGTGATTGACCACATTCAGAAATGTCAAGTTAATCAATCTACATTTTGGCAAATAAACGCAAGTAAAAGGTTGATGAAATAGATCATGGCAATTTTTAAACAAAATTCTCTGAAGTTTAACTTTGGCTTCCTGAAAACTATAATCCCACAACTAAAAGAATGAACATTGATTGTAACTCATACAACACATATAAACATTTGTTCAAAGTAGCCTGAGGTTTTGGTTCCTGAGGCTGGCCATTGAAAAATAACATAGCTCAACAGTTCATAGCATAGAACTAACACAGACCATCAGTTCCCCTTCCAATAAATAAAATAGTGAGAGCACTTAAAAATATAAAAAATTAGTATACGCACATCTACATTTCAAATTTATATGAAAAGCATTCAAATAAAAAGGACTTTGAAGTAACTCTGCATTGAGAGAAATGTGTAGGCTGTCATTGCTGACCTTTGCATCTGAAAATATTAGTTGTCTAGTGGTCATGCTGATCAAATGCTTGACTTCCAAGTTACTGACCTGGCTCAAGTATATACTGTAGATCAGAGTTTGTGATTTACACTAACTTCACTGGCTGCATACTGGTCATGAATCAGTTTATATCTTTAGTATGAAGTGAAGACTGTGGTATAAATACAGTAGCACTTCTACAAAATGCATCACTACTTATTTATTTTCCTCAACTGTAAAAGGTGTTCCCACTATATCATGCCACAATGAATAAGCTAATAACTATTAAAATAATAAAATAACAATTTGTAAACTATTTTATATAAGTAATATTAAACAAACCTTGATAAATTGCTTTAAATCCTGGAGATCCAATGCTGTCATCTGATTGTAAATGCAGCCACATTTGGTTACTCATACTAACAATGAGATCTGGTACACTAGAACCTGTGAGACTGACAAAATACAAAAAATACAATTTATATGGTTATTAGGCTATACACGTGTTAACACACATACATAGCTATGTATCTAAAGGCTTGATCTTTTATCTGTAACTTCAGAGTTCCCTTTCAAATGTTTGTAAAATGAATTCTGCTATGTAATGCCATTTTAAACAATACCTACTGGTGGTAGAAATACATTTATTTAAATGTATAATAGGCACAGAAATGTGCACATACCTATAAGATAGTAGAAAAAAACAGTACTGGTTCCCTTAAGTCCATCTCCTATTTTTACCACTGCATTCTGTCTCACCATTCACTGGAATATTAAAGTGATTGTAAAGGTACCCATTTTTTTTTAAAATAACAAACATGTTATACGTGCCTCCTCTGTGCAGCAGTTTTGCACAGAGGGTCCCCAATCCTACACTTCTGGGGTCCCTCCGTGGTGATCTTGGCTCCTCCACATTAAGTGACCCATCAGGGAAGTGTTTTCCCTGGTGGTCACCTGTGTGGGCATGCTCCTGAGTCCTGCGTTGCGTGTATTCACACATACAGCAGGACTCGACCCCATCCCCCGTCTCCTGTGTCACTGGACTTGATTGACAGCAGCGAGAGCCAATGACTTCCCTGCTATCAATCTATCCAATGAGGACCTGGAGCCCACAGCTAGAGGGACAAGGCTTGTCCCCGTTGCGGGATCGGTTCAGGCTCAGGTAATAAAAGGGGGCCCTGGGGGGGCTGCTGCACTTAAAAGGTTTTTCATCTTAATGCATAGAATGCACTTTAAGTGACCTAACAACAATGGATCCTGGCAAATGCAGAGGCTCTAAAACATTGGAATACCTAATTATTTATCATCTTTGCTTTTTCTCAAGAGAGGACCTATCTTGGGAGACCTAATTTTCTAGAAATCCCTTCTTTGTTGAAGACACTACATAAATTACATACAGAGGTTTAAATAGATGCGTACCCTAATGCAAATTACATGGCAGAATCTATATGCAAGATCCACCTACAAATATTAAGGAAGATGCTTTACAAATGTTATACTTACACATATAAAACTGATCGTGTGTCACCTACTTTTCCACCATCTCCTATAGTTAGGGTGTCATAGCCTCTCTCTAGCTCAAAAACTTCAAAAGAAATCTTGATCACCTGTGTGTCAAAAGTAAAAGGTTGCACATATTATAAATTCACATACATTTTCTATTTCACAGAAAATTAGTGCACAGAAGTAAAATTAAAAAGGTATTACACTTGTGCTATCATGTAACTAATAGCAGTTTATAAAGAGATAAAAGAGATTACACACCTTATTGCAGTGTGGGTGCTAATTGAACATGTGGATATCAGCTGCTGCTAGCACTAATTAGCATATCCCTGGCTAATAGGGGATGTGACAAAAATTATAAGTTGTGCTGCACTGTTCAAAAATTCAAAAAACAAATAAAATAAAAAAAAATGATATGTAGCTTGAATGTGATCTAATTTACATACTGTGTATGTGCCACAACAAATTATTAACATATAATCAAAGTATCCAGAAGGTCTATTAAAATGAATAAAGTGACTTTTGCAATATTACCTGTGCTAGAATAAATAAATTCATAAGTAGCAAAATAAAGTGACTTGTGCAGTATTATAAGTGCCTAAATAAAAAATGTCATCAATACATGTATGAACCAAAACTGATAGTATTCAGTGATAATGTTCAATAAACAGTTCTGAACTTTGAGTCCATTGTAATCATCCAGTCTAATATAAATAGAGAGGGAAATTATTATCAGAAACAGTTCTATTCAAATACGTGAAAGCTGCCCTCCCCGGGTTGATAATATGTGTTTCTTAGTTGGGATATTGCTTTTTCTTCACCTTACACCTCCGAGCTTTCTAGCCTCTCATCTTAATATGCTAAGATATAAGCCTTCAGATATAATCCACAGTGGTAGTTGCTATGTCCTCCACTCGCCTTTAGGGGTCCTCTTTGTCCTCGTCCCGTCCTACGCCTCAGTGATAGGGGGAGGTGTTTCCTGGGGTTTGCTCTGATTAGCTCTTGATGATTTCCCAGGACATATGGGGGGGGGGGGGAAATACTCATATAGTGTAATCCGATTTTTAGCAAATATATTTTATAAAACAGGTACACTCACATTCAGGTAAAGTTGTACAGGCATCAATCTACAAGTACCAAACTCGTAACCATGTGTGTGTCACTTCCAGTGTTCCTCCAATCTCTCCCTATGCATTACATCACACACCACATGACTTCCTCAGGGGAAGTCATGTATTGATTACATTTTTTATTTAGGCACTTATAACACTGCACAAGTCACTTTATTCTGCTACTTACGAATTGCATTTATTCTAGCACATGTAATACTGCAAAAGTCCCTTTATTTATTTAAAGGGGTATACATCATTGTAATAGACCGTCTGGATATGTTGAGTATATATTCATAATTTTTTGTGGCACATTATTTAGATTTAAAGGTATATACACACTATGTAGATTAGACACAAGCTATCACATTCAAGTTACATATATATTTTTTTATTTAATTTGTTATTTGAGTTGTTGATCAGCGCAGCACAACTTGCAATTTTAGTGCACAGAAGTGTTTCCCAAATTGTGCTCAAATCATGTACGTGATATCAGCTTCTATAGTGTCACCATGGGGTTGATTTACTAAAACTGGAGAGTGCAAAATCTGGTGCAGCTGTGCATGGTAGCCAATCAGCTTCTAACTTCAGCGTGTTCAATTAAGCTTTGGCAAAAATAACTGGAAGCGGATTGGTTTCTATTGGGACCCTCCATGCTCCTTCTGCTTGGTTGCATCCCCTCCATTTGCCTTATTCATCTATTGTAGATTTTGTTGTAAGTACAGCCAGGGACACTGGCACCTTTTGCATAATGTATAAATGTATAACAATTGTTTGATTACAACCACTTGGTGCCCGTGCTATAGCCGAAGGATGGCTACAGCGTGGGCTTTAATTGCGGGAGGGCATACATAGATGTCCTCCTGCTCTCGTGCTGCCCAAGCGTCCCCTGCAGTGCATGGGCTGCATGCTCTGTGATCACCAAGTCCTTGGGACTCAGCTGATCACAGATCAGAGTAAAGGTTCAATCCTGGCCCTTTACCACGTGATCAGCTGTCAGTCAATGAAACAGAAGCCGGTAATCTGCTTTTTTTCCTCACGCTATTAGCGTAAGGAGAAAAGATAAGTAGATTACCATCTTCTGTAAAAGGGACCTCAGTCCCACACAGTGATGTCAGTGCTGCTAACCAGTACCCACCAAAGCTCCTAACCAGTGCCCATCAGTACTGCTAACCAGTGCCCACCAGTGCCACCTACCTGTGCACACCAGTGCCACCTATCAGTGCTCATCAGTGCTGCCAATCAGTGTCCATCAGTGCCTCATCATCAGTGCCACCTATCAATGCTGCCTATCAGTGGCACCTACCAGTGCCTATCAGTGTCACCTATCAGTGCCCATCAGTGGCACCTATCAGTTCCACCTCTCGGTGCCCTTCAGAGCCACCTATCAGTGCCCTTCAGTGTCACTTATCAGTGCCCATCAGTGCCACCTATCAGTGCCAATTATCAGTGCCCATCAGTGCAGCATATCAGTGCTCATCAGTGCAGCCTCATCATTGCCTCCTGAT
>BLSH010514122.1:856497-895278 GCA_018402905.1 Glandirana rugosa
TGACTACTCGTGACTATACGACGTGACTACCCGTGACTATCCGACGTGACTATCCGTGACTATGACACCGTGACTATCTACCGTGACTACCTGTGACTATCCACCGTGACTACCCGTGACTACTCCATCGTGACCTCTCGTGACTAGTCCTCCGTTACTACTCCGACGTGACTACTCGTGACTATACGACGTGACTACCCGTGACTATTAACCGTGACTATCCACCGTGACTACCCGTGACTATTCACTGTGACTTCCCGTGACTATCCACCGAGACTTCCCGTGGCTCTCCACCTTGACTATCCACGGTGACTACCCGTGACTATCCACACCTATCAGTGCCCATCAGTGGCACCTATCAGTTCCACCTCTCGGTGCCCTTCAGAGCCACCTATCAGTGCCCTTCAGTGTCACTTATCAGTGCCCATCAGTGCCACCTATCAGTGCCAATTATCAGTGCCCATCAGTGCAGCATATCAGTGCTCATCAGTGCAGCCTCATCATTGCCTCCTGATCAGTGCTCTCCAGTGCTACCTCATCAGTGCCCATCAGTGCCACCTATCAGTGTCCATCAGTGCCATCTATCAGTGCCACAGTATCAGTGCCTATCAGTGCAGCCTATCAGTGCCCATCAGTGCAGCATATCAGTGCTCATCAGTGCAACCTCATCAGTGCACATCAATGAAGGAGAAAAGTTACCTGTTTGCAAAATGTTATAACAAATTATGAAAACTGTTGTTTTATTTTTTTTTTTGTTCATTCTTTTTTTGTTTAGCAAGAAATTTAAAAAACCCAGTGGTGATTAAGTACCACCAAAAGAGAGCTCTATTTGTGTGAAAAAAATGATAAAAATTGCATATGGCCACAGTGTTGCATGACCACACAATTGTCATTCAAAGAGTGACAGTGCTGAAAGCTGAAAATTGCCCTGGGCAAGAAGGAGGTATATGTGCCCAGTAAGCAAGTGGATAATATTGATATGATATTGATTGTACCCTTTATATGAATTTCTATTCAGAAATGTTGTTTTTAATATATTAAACTCCTGAAGAAGGGCTGTCTGTGCAAAACGTGTTGAGCTGAACCTCAAAACTGGATATCATCACCCTATTAATAGCTGCCTATGGGTAGTTTACAGTAGGGTTATGTTTTCACATGATACTTCTGTGATTCAAACTACTTGGTTGCTCTCATCTTTCCACTAGGGTTGATGGTATACTCCAGTGTATGTCTAGCCAATTGTAATAAGGGATTTTTTAATTGATAATTTTCTATGTTCAATAAAATACCTATATATTTTTAAACGTATTTTGTGAGTTGCTGTTGTGCCATAAAAGTGGATTTCTCCTTATTCTTAAAAATACTCTATGCAGAGCTGAACCAGATTTTACACTCTCCAGTTTTAGTAAATCAACCCCTATGCTTCTCTTATCTTCAGCTGGTAGCTGACAGTGAGGTTATTTTATTATATCTTGAGGCAGTTCTGCACAGAAATAATGAGCTCTTCATTGATCCTCCTATGGTGAAGGTAAGGCCTCATGCACACAGGACGTTGAAAAAACATTCTGAAAATGTTAGTAGCTTTGTAGTGAGTTTTTCAGCTTTTTTCAACGTTATTGCACTAGTGCTTTTGAGCATTTTTGAGCATTGTTTTTCCCTCAATGAATCACAAACGTCCATAAATGTTGGCGAGCCACATTTTTGCACATTTTTGAGTGTTTGAGTGTTTTTACAGCTGAAAAATGTCTCTCAGAACCCACTAGTTTTCGGATTTTTTTACAGCTCAAAAAGCCCCAGCCAAAAAAAGTTTTAACAGCCTATGTGTGCATGGACACATAGGATAACAAGATGAGGAGTTTATTGACTGTAGGGAAAAAACGTTTGCAGCTAAAAACAACAGCTATAAAATTGCCCAAACATGTCCTGTGTACATGAGGTCTTAACATTACCAGTGTGCCATACTTTGAGAAACATCATTGCATGGCACATAAAGGATCTGTGTTCAGTGTGCACCTAGACATTAGTCTGCAACTTTTGGCTTCCTGCTGTTACCACTTCTTTTTGCAATTGCTATGAAACCCCTGGCTTGCCATGTCGGACAATCATCTGCATTGTATACAGTTGGGCACTCTGGAGGAGTGAATCTCATTTCAAATAGAAGCTTTGGTATACTAGGGTGGGTTGGATACCTCATTTAATGCTCTTATGAGTATTAAGTAGGTATTTGGTTACATCTGGCCTAAAAAACCTTTTATCAAACCAGCATATTGTTTATGGCACAAATTACATGAATTATATGATCACCCTAATACTCCCTGGTGGGAGTCAATGGGATATAATACTTGTCACAGCTCTTTTGCAGTGTTGTTTATTGCATTTCAATATGCTAAAACTGAGAAAAACATTAGGAATAAAATGATTTTCAAATATGTATTGCTGAGACATGCTATAAAGAACTAATTTTTTCCCTCCAAGTATCTTTTCCAAACTGCACAACTTCATAACATCACTCAACAGAAAGTAGTAACTGATATTTACAATGTACTGTAAACAACTGGCTCCCAACCATTGGAAAACTCCTAATAGAAATGGTCTTCTCATGTTGAAACTTTATTCTGAGATATGTGGGACAAAATCACTAACTATTGGTTCAGCAGTGTTACTTCTATAGCCAATTAACTAATTAATTTAAGTTTATCCACTGTTCATATTATATGATTCACTATTTCTATAAAATGGGCCTGCTACCCAGTTCACAATGCTCAATATGTCATCAGGCCTCTGCCAATGTGGTCCATCTCTTCCGGTCATGCCCTGAGTTAGTATTGATCTGACATTCATACCAAATTGTCTTTCTGTCTGGGACAGCAAGCACCTAACTGCACAGGCTATAAAATTACTTTATGCTTGCAACTGAAGTGGTAATAATATTTGCATTATATGCTTTTAAGCTCATAAAACTATTTTATTGTCGTGAAAAGACTCCATCCCCCCCTTCCAGTGCCACTTGTTTCAACCTAAAACATATAGCTTTACCTAAGTTTAAGTTGATATACCAGGCCAAAGCAAGTCTTTCTAAATATACAAAAATATGGGCTCCATAGCTGAGCTAGTCAGATTTCCTCTTTTTTGTTGGCTCATCATAGACCCTGCTACCACTTTGTTGTATGAACTGCTGGTTTAGGTTATTCATTCCAGTAAAACTACCTGTTCCAATGCGTGTTCTGTGTGTGAGTGTGTATATGTCCTTTATTGTTGCTGTATAACTGTTTTTGTAAAATGAAAATAAACAAAGACCAAAAAAATGTAATAATACACTATTAAAAAAAAGTTATAAGTACAATTTAGGTACTCTTTTTTAAAACACAGATTTTTTAAAAAAGGTTTTGCATCCACACATGTTTACACTTTACAAATTACATATTCTAGTGCACAGTCTTTCTGAAAGAATACATGTATTCCTGTTAAATCAAGGCAATTTTCTGTGCAACATACATTTTGGACACACTGGGCAGTATTACATTTTATATCTATTTGTCATTCAGCAGGAAATGAGGTAATCCAGTGCAACATGCATTTTGGACACGCTGGACAGTAAACACATTTTAATATTTATTTGTTCTCTAGCAGAAAATTGGGTATATATGAGTAAATAGTCCTATTTTAGGGATATAAACAATATGCTATCTATTGGACGCAACTATCTCCTCCTGTGGCTTTTGCACACAGGTCACCTGAGCCTGACGAGCATGATTGCAGCCATATTTATTGCCCCTAGACAGCCTTAGTGATGGCAGTGTTATCATAAACATGAGTACACCATATGGGTGTCTGCAAAAAGAATTAAAGAAAACAAAGAACACTTATACACTATACTCATGTTTACAATAGCATCACCATATACATAAGGGCAGAGGTGTACAGCCAATCACATTAAAGATAGGCTGCACCCTTCACTTGTGCTGTCTGAGCAGAGGGATAACAGTTGTAGTACAGTTTCAGCCAGCCCAGATGCAAGAGACATAACAGGGTTTACTCTCCACATACCATTCCCTTCTTTAGATTGAAGTGCTCTCTTCTAGCGTAAGAAATCTGGAATGTTAGCATATATGTAAAACCCAATTTGTTCTAATTTTTGATAGTGTGAAGGAATTTATCGTTGTCTCTGTCCCTACTGGGAAGATTCACTTGCTCTCTTTGTCTTGGGGGCCACTGTCCCTGACATAGAAAGTGATAGGAAAAAAAACATTCTATAGTTGTCACCAAAACAGGAATGAAGTGAGAGTAAAACTGGGAACATAAGCTGACTGATGACAACTGTCTAAAAAAAGAACTTCCCTCACATTGAAGAGACGCCCTTCCCCCTCAGTTTTACCTTCAGAGCTGTAAAGGAAAGTCGCTCAAGAAATAACAAAAATAAATAAATAAATAAACTAGGAGGGATTTAAGCTTGCTCTATATTTTGCCTATACATTTATTTTAACTACTTGACCTCCGGAAGGTTTTACCCTCTTTGTGACCAGGTCATTTTCGCTATTCAGCACTGTGCTACTTTAACTGCCCATTGCTTGGTCATGCAACATTGTACTCAAATGAAATGTATATTATTTTTTGTTTCACACAAATAGGGCTTTCTTTTGATAGTATTAAATCACCACAGTTTTTTTTTTTTGCTATATAAATTTAAAAAATCCCAAACATTTTAAAAAAAAACACCCTTTTCTTAGTTTATGTTATAAAATTGTGTAAACAAATAATCTTTCTTCATAAATGTAAGCCAACATGCAGTCTACTACATTTCTTTGGTAAAACAATCCAAATTATTGTATATTATTTAACTAACTATGGTATATATATTTGAAAATGTGATCAATCGATATATACCACCCGCAACCCCTCAGACTATATTACACTCAACATAAAACCGATCTACACCATGCTTACATACAAAACATGGGCTCGACTACCGATTGGAGTGATGGAACGTATTCATTTAGTGAAAATGGTTTTGCTACCCAAAATACTTCATGTGGTTTGGCACTCACCAGTATACATACCATTTAAATACTTCAAGGCAATGGAAGCCATACTAAAAACATTTATTTGGGGAGACAGCAGACACAAATTTTCCTGGAGAAAATGTAAAAACCCAACTGACCTAGGGGGAATGGCCCTCCCAGACTTCAACTTTTATTACTTAGCGGCACAATTATCACAATAATTCCACATTGACAAAACTGACAGGGATAGGTTCTTAATGCTTATCTGCCCTGAATGGTCACACCCCATGGCAGATTCCTTTGTGGCAAACATTATGGGAACCCGGGGAGCAGAGACAATGGGAGGACGTCACTCCCTACTCTATCATTATAGACGTATATGGGAGGTTGTCTCAGATAAACTTAGCCACTTGCTTACTGGGCAGTTGTGTGACGTTGTACCCAAACAAAATTTTTATCATTTTTTTTCCCACAAACAGAACTTTATTTTGGTGGTATTTGTTCACCTCTGTGGTTTTATTTTTTGTGCCATAAGCAAACAAGGAGAGACGATTTTGAAAAAAGAGCAATATTTTTTACTTTTTTGCTATAATAAATATAAAAAAAATATATAAAAAAGAAAATTATTCATCAGTTTTGGCCGATATATATTCTTCTACATATTTTTGGTAAAAAAAACGCAATCGGCATATATTGATTGGTTTGCGCAAAAGTTATCGCGTCTACAAACTATTGGAATTGATTTAATGGCGTTTTTACTATTGTTTTTTTTTACTAGTAATGGCGGCGATCTGCGATTTTTATCAGGACTGCAATATTACAGCGGACATGTCGGACATTTTTGACACATTTTTGGGACCAATGACATTTATACAGCGATCAGAAATTTAAATATCCACTGTTTACTGTATGAATGTCATTGGCAGTGAAGGGGTTAACATTAAGAGGGCAGTGAAGGAGTTAACTGTGTTCCCTGTACTTGTTCTAACTGTGTGGGGGCGGGGCTTGTCGGGACATAACAGATCTAACTGATCCCAGTGACAGGGATCAGTAGATCTGTTATGTCCCCCTTAACAGAACGGAGAACCTCCGTGTTTACATCGGCGGTTCCCCGTTCTGCAGCTGTTACAGGTGATCGGCGAGTCTCGGACAGACATCGAGTGCCCGACCCGCGGGCACACCCACGCAGCGTGCAGCGGCCATGAGAGCGTGCCGCCGCAGGCTGCGGGTGTGCACAGGTAGCATGCACAAGGGCGGACGTCCATGGACGTCCGCCGGGCAATTCAGAGCCGCGCTGTAGCCATCTTTCGGCTATAGCGCAGATCTGAACTGGTTAAAATACCCAACAATCACGCATTCACCCCATTATGGCATAATAAACGACTTGCTAAATTTCAACTGATACTGGACCCGGTGATCTGGAGTACTAGGGGAATACATTACTTATCCCTTATCTACCGCAATAGGAAACTTAAAACTTTTGAGATGCTAAAATCTGAATTTGATCTAGCAAACCAAATGTTCTTTAGATACCTACAACTCAGTCATTCTTTTAGTACACAATTTATTTTAGAAAGGCCCCAGCTAGATTCAAATCCCTTCATGGAGATAATCCAAAGTACCCAAGAAGCTAATTTCTACATTCCATAACATGTTACTCCTACCTGCATCTACAGTTTTAGCTTACACTCAAATATCTAAGTGGGAAGAAGAGTTGGCGAGCATAGAGGATGAGGAATGGAGTGGCGCCCTTGATACATGTAAACTAGTCTCCCCTACACTCTCAGATCGTCTCACTCAGATATATATACACTTAACCAGTCGTACCTCACTCCACTCAGAGCCTCTAGATATAAACAGGATTAAATTGTAAACTGTCCGATGTGTGGCAGAGAGGTGGGAACATTCTTAAGCCTAATATTGAACTGTCCGCATATCAAGGGCTTCTGGACACAGAAAGTTCAGTTTTTACATGATAACATGGGATTCCCTCTTACATTAGACCCTTTTAGGCATATTTCCAGAACTGGACCTAGACAAGTTCACCAAGATATTTCTAAACGAAACCCTATTCACAGCACGGAAAGTGATAGCAAGGCAGTGGATGAGGAGCCAACCCCCTGAATTCAGTAGGTGGATAACAGACATTAATAAAAATGTACAAGAAACTGATCTACACCCATAGAGGATGTCCTCTCAAATACATGAAAATATGGGATAGATGGCTAAAATCCTCAGAAACCTGCTCTTGATAAGCTACTATTGATGTTGAATACTTAACCCCTAGAACTTCGATATATAAGAAGGGAAGTGTATTGATCCTATCTTACTGATCACATTGAATTAAATAATATGCAAATGTTTCACCTAATATAGTGTCATCCTTATGTCTTGTCAAAAATGTATGATAGGTTGATGACTTCTGTACACAATAAAAAATGATTGGAAACAATGTTGAACCTGTTACCAAAATGGGAGGGGGAGGTAATTAGGTATTTTTTTTTATTTTTTACACTATTCTTGCTTACAACAGTGATGAATAGTTTTAACTGTCATGAATGGCTTGCTTACTATTGTGATCTGTGATTGGCTACGGCTAATCGCATAGTACAGGGTGCTGTGATTGACCTGGGTACCATGTGATAGCTGTGGGCCAAAACAGTCATGAATGAAAACAAAGGTACCAAGGCGCTGGATCAGTAAAAAGTGTCAACATTTGTTAAACATAGATTTCAAAGTTTACATTTGGGCAAAGAAAGAGCAGCACAGAGGTTAAGCCAACCTCGCCATGGGTTGGTGGGAGGAGTCCTGTATTGTAAGAACAACCCCTTTGGCAGGTACTTGGTAATTTTTGGAAGATTTATTGATGACATCATTGTCATCTGGGATGGACCCCATTCGGTGAGTGAGGCCTTTGCTCAACATTGTAATTACAATGACATGGGTTTGGATTTCACATATGTCTCTGACTGCGACAATCATCCTAAGTGGATAAAAAACATTCCCGAAGAACAATATACTAAACTTAAGAGAAAGTGCACCTTTGATAAAGACTACAACACCCAGGGTGCTCTCCTTAACTTCTTGGAAAAAGGATATAATGCAGATCTGGCAGACCAGGCTTAAGTGGAGTGGTTTGCTTCCTCATCTCCCATCAATGGTCTTGATAGAGTACAGCCTCCACAGGCCGATTTAAAATGCATTACTTTTGTTGCAAACATAGGCAAATGCAAAGGATTATATCCAGGCATTGTAACCTTTTGACAAAAGACCCCAAACTCAAGTCCGATATTCCCTCTTAGCTGGGTTTTGTCTACAAAAGAGACCCTGATATTAAAAATATTATTGCTCCCAGCAAACTCAAGGAAGCTCCTAAAGCATCAATTCACTCTATGGCCACCTTCTGCAAATTAAAAGGCATGTTTCAGTGTAAAAAGAACTCTTGTAAAATGTGTCCTTTCATTAATCATCAGAAAACAAATTTTGTACACTGGTAAAGAGTATTCCATAAAAAAGTATTTTACAGGCAGTAATAATTTTGTAGTTTACTGTCTTATTTGTCCATGAGAATTCCTTTACTGTATGTGGGCTGCACCATCCCTACCAACAGAGTTAGATTTGGAGACCACGGGAGACTTGTTGAGGAAGGAGATGTGGGCCATAGTGTCTCCAGATATTTCACGTTGAATTATGGTCAATCCACCAAAGGTGTTCGAGTTTAGGTCATCGAGAAGATTCCCAATAGACTTCCATTTGCAGAAATATTTTTAAAAAATTGTTTTAGGATTTTCACGTGTAACACCTTCAGCCCTATAGGAATTAATGAGGAGTTGGTAATCCGTACCATCTTGTAGTTTACCTGGTTCAGTTTGTATAAGGTCAAAGGTAAGGTAGTTCTCTGGCGCTGTTGTGGGGGGGTAAAACCACTTATATCGTCTATGGTGCTCCTGTGTGATTGGATAAGTAAGTGAAGATGATGAAGATAAAGGTAGCAGCCGTCCCCAGAGTGTGTCCAAAGCTCTGTAGCATAAAAACAAGGAAAGGGAGGGAGGCACACCTAAGTGTAGTAATAAAATGTTTATTCAATGCATAAGACAAATGCACACTTACAAAAGGATGTAGATAAAAAGCATGTCCATCCGTGTGGCAGTCAAACTGGCTCTATCAGCGGTGGTGACCCGTGACTCAGGAACAGGAAACAGAGCCCTGTTTCCTGTTCCTGAGTCACGGGTCACCACCGCTGATGCTACTTCCGGGTTTCAGACTGAGGATACACCGCTGATCATGGGCGATCCCCCAGACACTGCTCCGGACCCTTTTACACCTCTTGCGGATCATCACCATCATCCACAATGCGGATAGAGCCCGTTTGACTGCCACACGGATTGACATGCTTTATATCTACATCCTTTTGTAAGTGTGCATTTGTCTTATGCATTGGATAAACCTTTTAATACTACACTTAGGTGTGCCCCCCTCCCTTTCCTAGTTTGTATAAGGTGTCTCCAAATGTTTAGTTTTTCTATATAATATCTCAGTCAATATGCATCTACCATCTAAAAGGTTGTTTAAGAGGCAAGTGAATAAAAGATAGTTTTATTTATTGTCCAAAAGAATACTATAATCTCTATATATTTTTAGTTGCCTTCACGTTCAAAAATTCCCACTTATTCCTAATGGAGATTAGTTCCTTTAGTTGTTATTTTTCCATTCTCAACACACTAGAGTTTACTAATCGTAAGTGGTTTGAAATATAGTTTATGTGACTACTGTTTTAATTTAATTATTTGGTAAAAAGTAACCCATGTTTACAAACACCAGTGTGAAGTATTGAAGCTTATTTTTACATAAAAAAAAACAAGTACTGGCAGTGTACATTCTTTTAATCACATTTATTGCATTTTTTATTATGTTTTTATGAAATACTTATTGGATATAGCTAGATTTTAGATTTTTTCATTTTTCTTCATGTGTAATCATTTACATACACACATTTATATTTAATGTATGGTTTTAATAATTATTAATACTGCATTGCTGGGCATTGTAGTCCAACTGGTTCCTGAGCTGGCTTATGATGGC
Organism: Glandirana rugosa; assembly: GCA_018402905.1. NCBI lineage: Eukaryota > Metazoa > Chordata > Amphibia > Anura > Ranidae > Glandirana > Glandirana rugosa. The sequence continues at coordinate 866,580 of BLSH010514122.1, forward strand.
TAAATTGAATGATTTCCTAGTATTTCTTTTAGATAATTTCATCTTTTTCAGAAGTTATCAGTTTTGTCCCTGTTTTTTGTTATACACATAAACAATCCTTTGTTTTTGTTATTCATGTTGCAAAGCAATCTATGTGCAGTAATGTGGTGTAAGTTAAGAGAGCTACGTACTTAAACTCAAAAGTGCTAGTGCTTTTCTATGTGTAAAATAATTATTGTGCTGATAAATCACATCTGTGCCCATAGGCCAACAATTAGCTAAACAATATCATGCAAAATTCATAAATCATAAATCATAAACGCGGTTTTGCAAATATAAAGTGCTAAATAAATAAATATAAGTGACAGGTATATAGTTCATGAGTAAAGTTCTTTCATTGTAATTGCTGTATCTTCTCAAAAAACAGTTCATGAATCAATCGTCTTAGCAAAGTTGCATATAAAGTGTCAAGTTCTTGATAAATGACTGTGCAATTCTGTGCAATCCGTGCTCTTCCCCGCACTCCCAAGAAAGTTGGGATTTCCACTACAGAGGTCAAATGCGCCTTGTGGTGTGTCTGGGACCTGTAGTACCACGGATCTGCTTCCCACCAGCAGAGTTTCGTCTCTCCCTCGAGACGTTAGATGCAGCAATTACAATGAAAGAACTTTACTCATGAACGATATACCTGTCACTTATATTTATTTATTTAGCACTTTATATTTGCAAAACTACATTTATAATTTATGAATTTTGCTGATATTTTTTAGCTAATTGTTGGCTTATGGGCACAGATGTGATTTATCAGCACAATAATTATTTTGCACATAGAAAAGCACTAGCATTTTTGAGTTTGAGCATGTAGCGCTCTTAAATTACTCCACATTATTCTCTAAGGCACTAGGCACCTTATTAGAGCAGCAACGTCGGAAGGCTATAAATCATTGCATCCACCCACTTTTGTGGGCTGATTAATATTTTATCTCATGTAGATCTCATACAGACCACACATGTTTGTAAGTGCTCACACCTAGGAAATTAAATACCAGAAGTGCAGGAATATAAGCCAAACACAGACCACACAAATCTATGTGCAGTGGCCCTGTATCCTCAATATCATTACTTCCTCCGCTGCTGCCTTTGTAGTCCCCTCCTCCGCCTCACTATGCAGGCTCTCCTGTGTTTCCCCACTGCTGGCTATAAAGCCAGTTGTATAGCATACAGTAGGCTGTCTTTGAAAAAAGGGATGGGGCCCCAAATGTGTATGGCCAACCATTTCCTCCCTGACATCAGTTGTAGCTTTGAATGTTATAGGGAGGCCGGTACAGACACAATTTGTGGTTTGATTTCTGGTGGTCCGGCTCGCCATCACCCAGCTCATCAATTCCTCTGTCAGTCTGTGCTGCTATGCAGTGAATGATCACTCTCTAAGTCAATGCTGCTCTTCCTTTGCCCAAATATACAGTAAGTCTTTTGTGTTTAACAAACTTTGTCACTTTTTACTTATCCAGCACCTTGGCGCCTTTGTTTTCTTGCAAGCCTCCAGATCTCCCTTGGATCTGAATTCACCAGGAGCTGCGGATCTTCATCTCCACTGTGCTACTTCCCCTTTAGGATCCATCCCATACTTGGCTCCCCTTTCTGACTGGCCGCTTGATGTTCTCAGCTGTAGATCTTCCCACCACCACTTTGCCTCTACTGCATTATTTTTCTATGCTTTCTCTTTTGTGTTTGACAATTGGTTTGTTCTTCTGGCGCATCATTTTGAAAAACAAAATGGAAGCCATTCATGGCTGTTTTGTTTACATTGTAATCATGCTATCACTATGATTGGCAATATCAATCAAATGATACCCCGGGCACTCACTGCAGCCGTGTACTGATCACTATGATCCGCTGTACCCACTGGATGCAGTGGTCATAAATTTGCGCTGCTGCGCACCCCAGGGAGTGCACTAGTGCGCATGGTCTCAGCGATATACAAACAATAATTGAAATTGTGGCGCAAACAAATTCTAATGTACCATCCACATGAGGCTCTACCCATCTAGTTAAATGTGAAGATATGCTTGTTATATAAAATGTTCATAAGGAGTTCATAAAAATCCCATAAGAAGGCATTGTACTTCAGTAGGCAGCTCCACCTAATATAGGAACAAATCTCTGAAATTACAAAAAGGAACACAAGAGGGTGCCAGCTAAGTACAGCACCAATGGGTTTATAAAGATTAAAAAGCCAAATGAAAACTCACAGAAATATAAAATCACAGAGCTTATCTGCAGCCATGCCACATTGGATGGAAGCTGTCCACCAGCTTGTGACAGCGAACAGGGTGTTGTCAGTGAGGAAACCAAGTCCAATGTGATGTAACACTTGGGGTGGGCTGGTTGCTATGGTGATGTGTTTCGGAACTCCTATTGGTTCTTTTCTCAAACCATTGAAAATCATAGGCAGGCAAATTCTATTTAATGGAGGGGGTTGGGGTGGGTATCCCAGGGTCAGCCAATTATAAAACACTCAGCAATAAAGAGGCAGTGCAAAGGTGGAAAGAGATGAAAAGAAAAGACAAACACAAAAACACATATCCTGCATATAATGCTGCTGTGGAGCTGAATTACTAAGCTCAACACACCAACGTCAGTTGCAACCAATTAATTGGAGGTTATAACAAAACGAATATAAAGAATATACAACAAGTACATATAGAATGCAAATGTATGCATACGAAAATGCACATATAAAAGAACTGCATACATGCATACATAAAAACTGCATGCATAAAAACTACATGCATAAACCTAAAAGAATACTCTGTTGGTATGTATGTGTGGGCAAGACTATCTAGCAGTTAACAGTAGTTCGAACAAATGGAAAATATGCACATATAAAGGAAATGCATACATAAAACCGCATGTATAAAAAAACACATATATAGAAACTCCATAAAAGAACCTGAAAAGATGCACCTTTGATATATACTATATATATATATATATATATATATATATATATACACACATTATATTGATAGTGAACTTGCAGGATCTTTTATGCATTTTCGATATATATTATATAGTATAATATATATTATACTCACCTGCTTTGTGCAGTGGTTTTGCACAGAGCAGCCATGATCCTCCTTTTCTCGGGTCCCCCAGCAGTGTATCAGAACTGCTGAGCCCTGACACCATGGTTCGTTTATGTGCCTCCTTCATCTGCAGTCCTTCTGTCCTCCACTGTGCTCTCTCCCCCCTTCCTTCCTGTCCGTCTGCTCAGTGCCTGCTCCCTTCCCCTCCCCTCTTGCTGCTAAAGTTTCATTTAAAGTTTCATACCATCCTGTCTGTTTAATAATCCTGCGTGCCCCTGTGTATGTGTTGTATAAAAATAAGCTGTTCTTTACCAGTTTTCAGAGCGCCGATAACCGCTCACGTGACCCACCGCCTCTTTTCTCCTCTCCTTCTCCTTCCCTCCCAACTGATATCAGTGGGGAATCCTGGGCCCCACCCTCTGTAGCTTTCAGACGGGGAGAAGAGAAAGGCGGTGGGTCACGTGAGCAGTGATCAACTCTCTGAAAACTGGTAAAGAACTATTTATTTTTATAAAACACAGACACAGGGGCACATAGGATTATTAAACAGACAAGATGATATAAAGTGCATAAAGTGGCTTAACAACCACTTTATGGGGGACTGGGGGGGCTGCTGCACAGAGAAGGTTTTTACCGTCATACATAGAATGCATGAAGGTAAAAATCCTTAAGTCTTTAGAACCACTTTAAAAGCACATAAGTGCTTGCTGTGGATTTTACTAGGACACCTACTAGTAACCTACATACAGGGAGAGCTTAAACTAAGACATAGAAGTCTGTCCCTTGGCAACATTGTGAAGTTAAATTTGACATGAGCACAAACAAAGATATTTCTGGCTAATAAAATGTAATAATGTAATAATATAGCAGAATTTAAATCATGATATTATTTAGTAGTTTAGACAAATAGGTAGGGCTGAGTAATGTCAAGTATGAGAGCATGGTTAATTCTGTGAAACTACCAACTCAGAAAAAGCTGATGGTTGCCTACATATTTCAGGGGCCTCAGGTGCTGAATCAAAAGGTGGGGAAGCACTTGAATCTGACAATTTGTCAGTTCTTTTCTCTTGTTAGGAAGGGTCACCCTTTTTACGTGTCCTAGTGCCCCTTGCTTTAGGGGCTGAAAGTGAAAGACAGCATTTTGAGTTATCACCACAACAAAAATAGAAGGGAAATCTTTCAATAGGAACACTCAATCTGGTGACAGTTGTCTAGAAGGGCATTTACCTCCTAGATTTCCTCTAGGATGGATTTCCTCTCACATCCTGTTGTGCCTATGACAGGAATTCAAAACAAATTTCACCAATAGAACTACTCTATCAAAAATAAAAAAAATAAGTTTTGGCTTTAGATATACTTTATCATTTAAAAATGCAATTCAGATTTACATAAATATTTAAGATTTAAGCATAATTGTTAAATTACTTTTAACTCAGCATAGAGTCACTTCAAAATAGCTGATAGGTTCACTTTAAGTAAATGTGAAATAATCACATGCATGTGTGACAATTTTGGTGGGTAATCAAATGTAGAGTATACTTTAACAACGTCTTTGAGGGACACTTCCAGCCTGATTATTCTGCATCAGTAAAGACAGACTTTTCCTTCATTAATGTTATATTAGTCTTCTAAGGAGCTTATCAGTCTTTAATTTTAGTATTGGAAGAGATCGACATTGGCTTTATGAATTAAAGATATCATGACCTGCTAGGTCTTTAGAATGCAGTGTTCTCTGTTGTGACTGAGATTTAGAATTCTAATAAATGTGGAACTAATTAATGAATGATATTTTTGCAGTAAACATAGCTAATGCCATCAGGGTTGTTACACTTCCTTGCCTTTAATGTTTTTCACTGTCTAGGCAAACTGTTCTTTTCAATAGTTATACGATTTCTGAAGCTCTGTGATGTTAGTAGTGGCAGCTGAAGTCCTTCTGGCATTAAAGTATAATGTTGATAATGAAAGAAAAAGCATTTTTTAAATTAAATCTAAAAGACACAAGAACAGATGTCCATTCACTTATTCACACTTGGTGAAGAGAATAAAAATTGCATTGTTATCAAATTATGTCTCTGATATTTATATGTTTTTCTTCAAATATAAACCTATTCCTAAATCTCATAGACATTCAAAGGTGTTTGAATGCACAGGCACAGTGCAAGCGCTTGTAGTTTCTTAACTGGAAACTGCCCATGGACAGTTCATTATAACATGGCTGAATTGCCCACAACAAGGATAATATGTTTTTTTTTCATAAAGGTATAATAATCACTTTACCAGGAATATTATAACAAGTATTGTATATGGCAATAGCTGATCTGGGTCATTTCACTGTATAGAGCTATATTATAAATATGCTTCCTTCCATTTGGCAGACTACTACCATATATGTTCTTCAGTTGTATATCAAGTTTAGATGTAATATAAAATTGTGACAGACTGATGCTTCAATGCCGAGAAAAACTATACTTTTAACTGGCAGCCTTAGTTTGTAGCTATTGTTTGCAGAGACTGTATACATTTCTCTGATGCTGGTGCTGATAGTAGTTAGCCAAATGTAATAAGCCAAGTGTATCAAATGTACTAGTTCCCCAAGTTCAGTTCACCATCAGTACCTAGCATGTTTTGCTTAAATTGTTTAAATTGGTTCAGGTGAAAAGCATTTTACATTTATGGCAACCATACTAAAAAAATTATTGAAACCAACACTTGCACATCGTTGATGGTTATGTCAGTCCATTGTGTTGTTTTATTGGTTCCAGGTGATCAATTTCATATATGGGATAACACATCGTCACATCCCCAAGGACCCCCTTTTACTGCTCTTTGGTTATGAAAGTCTGACACCATAATCACCAATGTCTAAGAGGGAAAGAACTTCTCACTCATATTAGATTTTACTATGTGTCGCTGGTGGAACATAGGGTCATTTTGAAGAAATGGACAACCTCTGCTAATACAACTATAACAGATATCAAGAAGGAGTTGAAAATCTTTCCATACTGAGAAAAGCTGGACATTGAAATGTTTCACAATAGATCTATAAAAAGCTTTAACTCCAGGTGGCAAGCATTTATCAACTCCACTTTTTTTCTAATTCAGAAGCAATACCTCTCTCTATTTCCTTCTGCTATAAACAAAGGTTTGGCTCACCTATGCAAGAACCTGATCAGTGACAGTTTCTGGAAAAGTACCACACACGCGGGTTGATTTACTTAAAACCTGGAGAGTGCAAAATTTGGTGCAGCTATACATGGTAGCCAATCACCTTCTAACTTCAGCTTGTTCAATTAAGCTTTGACAATAAAACCTGAAAACTGATTGGCTTCTATACAGAGTTGCACCAGGTTTTGCACTCTCCAGTTTTCGTAAATCAACCCCTTAGTCTCTATTTGGTTATATCATATATCATACTTTACCAATTTGCTAGGGGTTGTAAAGGCAGAAGGTTTTTTTTTATCTTAATGCATTCTTAACACATTTATCACCCCTGATCACCCCTGATGTTAACCCCTTCCCTGCCAGTGTCATTAGTACAATGTCAGTGCATATTTTTAGAACTGATTACTGTAATAATGTCACTGGTTCTCAAAAAAAGAGTCAAAAGTGTCAGTTAGGTGTCCGATCTGTCCGCTGCAATGTTGCAGTCCCGCTAAAAATCACTGTAGTGCATAGTGATAGTTGCTTTTTTTAGTTGATTTTTGCTAGGAGAGGCAAAAACTGACAGAAAATGCAGGCCTGAATGTTTTGATCTGGGGAGGGGAGTGGCCCAGGGAGAGCTGGAGATTGCAGGAAGGAATACCCATTGGATACTCCTCCCCTTTGTTTCTAAAAGGCTCTGGAAAAGGGAATGGAAGAGGAGGTGCCACTTTCTGAAGTATGTTAAGGAACCCTGACTAATCCCTAACTTGGATTGGCTGGGGGCAGGCCTCCTTAAATACTGTGATCTGCCCAGCTTGGGGAGGAGAGTATCGGGTGGAAGAGGGGAGATGTAGTGGAGGATGTGGAGAGCTCACCAGGGTGCCCCCAGTCTGGGGGGTGAACTTGAGGCCTGGTTGCTTGGGTGCAGCCAGGAGAGGAGTTGGATCCTGGAGCAGCACAAGGGAGCATGAGAATAACAAAAAAAGGCTACTGAAAGACTCTTTAAAGGATCCACCGGTGTCTGTGAATGATAGACCCTGGGAACTGGACAGAAAGGCTGGAACAGGCAGGGAGGGGATAGTGCACAGTTGGTGGAAGTTGGAGGAGCCAGTCAAGGGAAGGAGTGTCATTGGACAGTGAGGTAGGCTGGAGGAGCCTGGAAGATGGGCTGGGAGCAGTAGTCCATTGGGACATGGCTAGCACAGTTGTACTTAGCTACAATCCGGGGGCCAGTGGCCTTACAATCCGAGGCCCCGTGGCCCTTTCCTGTAACAGGCAGTCCAGAGGTCCTGCTGACACAGTGCAGGCCTCACCATGTGCTAGCTTTGGAGGAAGAGGAAATGGAGGCCTGCTAAATTTCCATTCAGGCCTAATGGTGACGAAGCAAGTGTTGTGCAGGAGAGAAGTAAAAGTAGTGTAACAGACAGCAAGTGTCAGTGCTGGAGGAAGAAGGAGAATGTATACAGAGTAGTATACAGTTTGGTCTCATGATCTTTAATTCTTTGGACATCCCACAGTCATCCCTTTCCCTTTCCAAGTTTATTCCCTCAATAAAACAACAAAACAAATTACCAGCCTGTTCCATGACTCCGGATGCATGGAAAATTGTGTGATTGAGGGCAGAGAGACAGGTGAACCACATCTACCAGCCACCCCTAAGGGGGCCATTGGCTACATCACTGATCGTTACTAGTAAAAAAAAAATAATAATACAAATGCCATAAATCTATCCCTTATTTTGTAGACATGATAACTTTTGCACAAACCAATCAATATACACTTATTGGAATTTTTTTACCAAAAATATGTAGGAGAATACATATTGGCCTAAACTGCTGAATGCATTTGTTTTTTTATATTTTTTTTCTGGGGATATGCATTATAGCAGAAAGTAAAAAAGATTGTTTTTTTTTTTCAAAATTGGCGGCCTTTTTTTGTTTATAGTGCAAAAAATAAAAAAACACAGAGGTGATGAAATACCACCAAAAGAAAGATATATTTGTGGGGAAAAAAAGGATGTCAATTGTGTTTGGGTAAAGCATTGCACATCCAATTGTCAGTTAAAGTAACGCAGTGCTGTATCGCAAAAAATGGCCTGGTCCTGGGGGGGCATGGCCTGGACTCGGAAGACGGTGGATGTGTTTCTTGAGAGCTCCGGAGCTCAGGCAAAATCCTCTGGCATCCATCCTCCTAAAGGCTCGGTGAGCACATTTGTACACCCAGGGTGTCTCCTAACACCCTCCCCAAAAGACTGGGATAAACATTTTCGCCGCTCCAAACAGATCTCCGCGGCGCCCGGAAATTTAGGCCGCGGCTTCACTCACGCTTAGGAAGCAATAGTTAACGCAGCCATCCAGACTCTACCCACCCGCTCTGAGCCCCGAAACTCAAAAATCAACACCGCCCCGCAAGGTCCTCCGTGGCGCACGCAAATTTAAGCCATGACTTCACCCGCGACTAGGCCGCAACGTCCAGGACAGCCACCTGGCCCCCATCTGCCCACTCTAAGCCCTGAAGCACACCCTTGGGGACCCTAACACCCCCCTGGACCCCAAGGCCAGTCGACTCAGACACTGGGACACTTGCAAATTGAAGACTGGGCTGCGACCACATTGGGCCTGAAGTGGCCACCATCTTGTGCAGCAGCGGCCTGAATGGGGGGCCTGGGTCGGTTTTCACTTGGTCTGACACAGGTGACAATGCCAACATAAAGTAGGAACCTTGGCGCAGCGGGGAGAACAGTTTGCAGCCAGTGACACAGCTGGGGGCAGTTTGCAGTCAGTGACACAGGTGGGGGTAGTTTGCAGCCAGTGACACAGGTGGGGGCTGTTTGCAGCCAGTGACACAGGTGGGGCAGTTATGCAGCCAGTAACACAGTTGGGCAGTTTGCAGCCAGTGACACAGTTGGGGCAGTTTGCAGCCAGTGACACAGTTGGGGCAGTTTGCAGCCAGTGACACAGGTGGGGGCAGTTATGCAGCCAGTGACATAGGTAGGGGCAGTTATGCAGCCAGTGACACAGTTGGGGCAGTTTGCAGCCAGTGACACAGTTGGGGCAGTTTGCAGCCAGTGACACAGTTGGGGCAGTTTGCAGTCAGTGACACAGGTGGGGGCAGTTTGCAGCCAGTGACACAGGTGGGGCGGTTATACAGCCAGTGACAAAGTTGGGGAAGTTTGCAGCCAGTGACACAGGTGAGGGCAGTTTGCAGCCAGTGACACAGGTGAGGCAGTTTGCAGCCAGTGACACAGGTGGGGGCAGTTTTCAGCCAGTGACACAGGTGGGGCAGTTTGCAGCCAGGGACACAGGTGGGGCAGTTTGCAGCCAGTGACACAGGTGGGGGCAGTTTGCAGCCAGTGACACAGGTGGGGCAGTTTGCAGCCAGTGACACAGTTGGGGCAGTTTGCAGCCAGTGACACAGTTGGGGCAGTTTGCAGTCAGTGATACAGTTGGGGGCAGTATGCAGCCAGTGACACAGGTGGGGCAGTTTGCAGCCAGTGACACAGATGGGGCAGTTTGCAGCCAGTGACACAATTGGGGCAGTTTGCAGCCAGTGACACAGTTGGGACAGTTTGCAGTCAGTGACACAGTTGGGGGCAGTTTGCAGCCAGTGACACAGGTGGGGGCAGTTTGCAGCCAATGACACAGGTGGGGCAGTTTGCAGCCAGTGACACAGGTGGGCCAGTTTGCAGCCAGTGACACCCCCCCAAGGTCGGGACAAGTCCCGTACTTACCCCATCCAATAGGCAGGCAGCAGACAGGATTTTTGCAGAGTTCGGCATGCAGAAAACGGCTGTCCCTCATGGTCGGGCGGTCACGGGGAGTCAGGGTCTCTGTGGAGCGAAAGTCACGTCTGCTGCCACAGTGACCCGCCCTCAGCCACCGCATCCAATCACACTGAGCCGGAGGCTCAGTGCAGCCAATCAAACTATGCGTGTGCAGCTGTTCAGCGCACCCACATAGCTGGATAAGCTTGGAGCCTCTTACTTGCCACGGGGCCCTCTCTTTCTAACCATGCTTCCAACCTGCAGAGACTGCTCAGTAAGATTAAAAGGAGGGGATATCCCAAGCTCCTAGCCCAGGCAACCTGGGAGCCTCCCTATAGAATGCCCCCAGGTTCGCTATCAACGGCTTGAGCTCCCATGGTCTAAGTTACGATTTTAGGTTCAGTTTTTATTCTTGCAGTTGATGTACTGATTTTATTTTTCTGTTGTTGGGCTGTGCTGCTGGCCTGTCGGCCCCTATGTCACTGTTATTGTTGACGGTGCTCTCCGGGCCGACAGTCCAGCACCTCGGCCCTTAAAAGGAAACACATACGTGACTATCCTTCATGGTGTCAGTCTGCAATTTACCTTGATCTAAAGAACCTAGGTGTTAAGCCTTGAACTATTTGTTGACTGTTTATATTTTGCTGAAGTGTAACTCAAATCCATTCACTTATCGCCCTAAACAAACCTGTCCACAGTTGGCGCAGCTGCAGTGGTTAAGACTCCATGTCTCCACACTTGGTAGGTGCGACCCTCACGCAAATCTTCTCCCTGAATCTGATCCCCCCACACCTGAGCACCAAGATAACCCTCCCCATCTCTAGCACCCCTCACTAGGACCACCGATTTCTTTGGTGCTCTCCCCGCCCACCAATTATCTATTCTTTCCACCCACTGATCCATTCCACAACCCCCCCACATCAGCTAGGTCTCCATCTGGCTGGTACCCTTTTGGGATCCCACACTGTGGTCCGGAGTGCCGTTAACTCCGTTGCCCATGTGATCCTTACACCCCTTTCACCCATCCTTTTAGCTCTCCTACCCCTCGACCCTCCCTTGCCCCCATCCGCTCTACCCACACGTTCCCTTCCAACCTACAAAACCCCTCCACAACCCCACCACAACAAAATGCAAGCCCAATGCACATTGCAGATAATGTCCCTGAATGTCAGGGGCCTTAACACACCTGAAGAAAGATCTGCTGTCCTCAGGGAAGCATCTAAACTCAAGGCCCAAGTAGTCTTTATACAGGAGACTAATTTTAAAGCACTAAATATTCACAAATTTCAAAATGAAAGGTATCTGCAACCCTTCATGCACCATCCCCAATTAAAAAAACAAAAGGAGTAACCAACCTTATTGCCAAAAACCTCCCACTCCAGCTTACTGCACATCTAGCTGACCCGGAAGGCCGCTACATACTTGTCAAAGGCCACATCTATAATAAGCCAGTGACGTTTGTTAATATCTATGCCCCAAACAAACACCAAGTCCCTTTTGTCAGGAAAGTGACAGATAGAATTATTCCGTTTCACAAAGAAATGATTATCCTGGGAGGTGATCTTAACGTCCCCCTCTGCCCCAACCTTGACTCCTCAACTAGATCTTCCTCTCTACCATACTGTGCCCTATGCCAAATTAAAAACTGAATGCACCTATTGTCCCTCCACGACAGCTGGAGAACCCTCAACCCCGATACCAAGGACTATACTTATTATTCCCCCTCCCACAACAAATACTCACGTATTGACTATCTCCTCCTCACCCAAACGGACCTGACTTACCTCCAAGATGCCTCCATAGAGCCTATGTATATATCAGACCATCACCCCATCACCATGACCCTCCGCTTCCCCAACTTTGAACAGAGACACAGGAGCTGGAGACTAGACCCACAAATATTATGTGATTTGGCTAGTAAGGAGACAGTAAAGCTATCACGGCAGGACTATTTTACGCTAAATTCCTCCCCAGAGACTTCGGCCATGACCCAGTGGCTAGCCCACAAATGCGTCATAGGAGGCAAATGCATTTCTTTAACAACAAAATGAAAAGGGAAAGGCAGGCTACAATTGTGGCACTAACCACACAGATCCACACACTAGAGGCCTCTCATAAACAGAGCAGAGCCGAAACAGATTATGCAGCCCTAGTTGTGGCGAGACAAGCTTTGCTAGAGGAATTAGATAGACAGATCAAAAGGAAATTTACACTAACCACGAAACTCTTTTATGACCAAGCCAACAAAAGCGGCAGACTTTTGGCTAGGTTGCTCCGGGGTAAAAGAGCTCAAATGATGATACACTCCATCACAAACCGCTTGGGGACAAAAATCAATAAGACTGAAGAAATCGCACAACAATTCGTTAAGTATTATTCCAAATTGTATAACTTACCCAAACATCCCGAATACCACCAGAACCCACAATCCAGGACAAAAGCTATTGAGGGTTACCTTTCAGAGCACAAACTCCCTCAGCTTACCCCAGAACAAGCAGCCTCCATCGACACCCCCCTAAATTCGGAGGAATTCCGACTAGCCGTAAAAAGCCTGAAACCCGGGAAAAGCCCGGGCCCTGATGGTCTCACCAGTCCATACTAACAGACATTCTCAGCGGTATTGGCCTCACACTTCTTAAACGCCTTTAATTCCTTAAGCAAGTGGAAAGATCCTCCCAAAGACTTGTTAGAAGCTCATATTTCGGTTATACACAAAAAGGTAAAGGACCCCACATTAGTTGAAAACTACAGACCCATATCTCTACTAAATGTAGACATCAAGATCTACACAAAGATATTGGCCAATAGACTCCTACCCCACATTCCCAACTTGATATCTCAAAACCAAGCGGGTTTTGTCCCTGGCAGAGAAGCCCGCGATAACACCATCAAGGAGCTAACCATCCAACACTGGCTAGCCAAGACATCAACAGAAGGATTCTTCCTATCCACGGATGCGGAGAAGGCGTTCGATAGAGTGGCCTGGGACTACATGGCAGCGGTCCTCTCCTCAATGGGCTTAGGACACTTTATGCAAAATAGTGTATTGAGTCTCTATTCAAATCCACAAACCAGGGTCAAGATAAACGGCCACCTATCGGACGCCTTCCCCATCCGGAACGAGACAAGACAGGGATGCCCACTTTCCCCATTAGTCTTTATACTCACTATGGAACCTTTTTTCACTCGCCTTCAAACCCACCCGGATATCACGGGAGTCACAATTGGAGACCACACCTATAAGGTAGCTGCCTTCGCTGATTATATCCTTCTCTTTCTTACAAAACCGAATATCACCATTCCCAACCTTCTTAAAGGATTCCTCCGATTTGGATCAATATCCAACTTCAAAATTAACATTAACAATTCATACGCTCTTAATATCTCCTTATCCGAGAACACTGCAAACAGATGTCGGGACTCTTTCCCCTTTACCTGGAAGTCAGACGCGGTCCCATACCTGGGCTCCCTACCACGACAGCAGCACTATACATTGAACTTCCTCCCCTTCCTACAGGAATTATCAAAGGATCTCAACACCTGGAAGAAGCTGAAACTCTCTTGCTTTGGGTGGCAGCCACCATCAAAATGACATCCCTCCCCAGATTCTTGTACATTGCACAGGCAATACCCATCGCCCTTCCCAAATCTTTCTTCTCTTCCATCAGGTCCCAAATTAGCTTCTTCATATGGAAGAGCCACCCGCCCCGAATAGGTCTGGCCAGACTCTCTGCCCCCAAGCACAGGGACGGCATTGGTCTACCAGACTTTCAAAGATACCACAAATATTGTTGAGCGAACCCGAACTGTAAAGTTTGGGTTCATACCGAACTTTGGGGTGTCTGTGACCCGGACCCGAACCCGGACATTTGAAAAAAAGTTTGGGTTCGAGTTCTGGGTTTGGGTATTTAATCACACATGTTGAATAGCTGCAGGGCAGCCAATCAACAAGTGTTTCACTGGTTTTCCCTAGAAGCCATCACAGCCATGCCTACTAATGGCATGGCTGTGTCTGGCCAGTGCATCATGTGACCCAGCCTCTATATGAGGCTGGAGTCACATGCTGCATGTCACATGCTCTCTGTGTAGTGTAGGGAGAGGATGCTGCTGGTGCTGTGAGGGACAGATTGCAGATAGATAGATAGGTAGAGATTACTACTACTACTGCTTTTAGGGACAGATTGCAGATAGATAGATAGGTAGAGATTACTACTACTGCTGCTTTTAGGGACAGATTGCAGATCTCATCCTGCATTACAGAAAGATCTGACTGGACTAGGTAGAGTCTACTGCTTAGAGGGACAGATTATTGTTCTAAAATAATCTCCTAGTTCTATAGGGTCAGGTTCCTGCTGTTGCTGTAAGGGACCGATTATTGTTCTAAAATCATTTTGCAGCCCTCTAGCACTTACCAGGATTCTTTTACAGTCATTTTTGTGTCGAAAAGTTTGGGTCCCCATTGAATTCAATGGGGTTCGGGGTAAAGTTCAGGTCAAGTTCGGTACCGGACCCCAGACTTTTTCCGAAGTTCGGCCGAACCCGAACATCCATGGGTTCGATCAACTCTAACCACAAAGCAATACTGTTGGCGAGAGTAATAGATTGGCACATACACGACAAGGCTAAGGACTGGGTGCTCCTTGAACAGTCAGTCCTAAATCATCCTGTCCAGGACATAATTTGGCTCCCGAAACAAAACAAGGAAATAAATTTTAAAAATTTTCCTTTAATCACCCCCCCCATCCAGTGTCTCCGGGAACTATCAAAATCCACTTCAATAGCATCTCTCCCGGGCCCTATGACCCTCATCCAAAAAAATCCTAACTTCCCTCCGGGCTGTTCAGATGCCATTGCCAAATTCCCACCCAACTACCGTCCAAGAGCACACCATTTTTTCACCCACGGTGTCTTTCGAACCAAGACAGATTTAACTGAATCCAATATTGTAGAATTAATACCCACTTGGTCTTATCTACAGATATGACACTTTCTCACTTGCTCAAAGGAGAAGAAACTCTATCTTAAACCCCTGACCACTTTTGAGAGACTCTGTGGATCCCAACCTCAGAGACATCTCATTGCAAGCCTACACCCATTGCTTTCCTCCCAACCACCAGACCACCCATTATGAAAACCTGGGGAACAGACTCCCCTAATTCACGAGGAGTGGGAATCAATCTGCCTCACGGCACACAAAGGCTCCCATAATGTCTCCACACAGGAACATAATTATAAGTTGCTAACCCATTGGTATAGGACACCCGCCCTACTTCACAAAATCTACCCAATGTCCTGACGAATGCTGGAGATGTGGGAGCTCAGGTGGCTCGATGAAACACATCTGGTGGGATTGCCCAATTATCAAAGTGTACTGGGAACAGGTTCACAACATAATAAAACAAGTCTCCACATACCCAATAGACTTCTCCCATCACCAATACATCCTACACTACTCCGAACCTATGAAACACTTACACCACAAATCGCTGGCTATGCACATGATAACCTCAGCTAGAATGTGCATCCCGGTTCTCTGGAGGCAGAGTATTGCTCCCTCGCTCAAGACCTGGTTCATTAGACTAAATAAAGTCATGGAAATGGAGGAATTAATAGCAATATCTTCGGACAACCTAAACATGCACCATAAAACCTGGATGCCCTGGATCATTTTCCAGAGCTCAGAGAAATATCGTGCCATATGCCAATCTCTTTGAACATGACAAATGGGAGCTTTCTTCTTTCCTCCAGAGGTCGATGACCCCTTTCCTGCTGAATTACCTACGCTACTAACTTGCTTGCCCTTGACCCCAATGGGCTAAACCTCCTCCCACCCCCCCTACTCACCACTCTACCTCTCCCATACCTTTCCTACCCCTTCCCCCCCTCCTTTTCTTTTTTCCTTTTTTCTATGAGACATCACCAACCCCTTCCCTCACTCACGATCAACAATTATCCAAAGTAGCCAAACTGAGACAGGGACAGAGATGGCGCACATTTGGGATAACCCACCTCACCCAGATATTTCACAATGGCTGGCTGCTCTCCTTCCCCACTCTTCAGTCTAAATATGCCCTACCTCCAAGCATGGCCTTCTACTATATGCAGCTCTGACATGCAGTTACAGCACAGGGAGCAGCAGCGGTGTGGTCGCACTCACCTACCCCAATCTTCCACCTAATTAAAACAGCATCTGGGACTAAGGGATTTATTTCACAGTGCTACAGCATGCTTCTAAACGAGTACTTGAACAACTATCCCCAGAAGGCTAAGCAAAAATGGACAGGAGACTTGGGTGAAGTTACTGAGGACCAATGGGAGGATGCCCTTCAAGCAGTCACTACTTGCTCTTAACCTAGCACAGAAAGTATCCCAATTGTATATTCTATTGGGAGTCCACCGCACACCGGTGGCACTACACAAAATGGGAATCCTGGAGAGCCCTATCTGTAACAAATGTAAGGTAGGAACTGGTGACCTCATCCACCTTCTGTGGCGCTGTCCGAAGCTCCACAGATACTGGAGGGGGGTCATGCATACACTGAATAGTGTATTCCATACAAACGTCCCAATGGACCCCATTCACTGCATACTGGGTTCTTTAGGGGAGGTCATACCCGAAGAGTGGCGTTTTCCAGGGCCCTCTTCCAAGCTAGGAAAATGATCCTACTGAAATGGAAACTAGACACCCCACCATCCACTAAAACATGTATTACGCACATGGGTAACACACTTAGACTAGAATGCTACATATATCAACACAGGGGTAGACCAGGCAGGTTTGAACAGCTCTGGGCGCCGTGGCTGGATACTCCTGGCCTGAGCCCACTGGAGCTGGTCAACCTTCGACTACTGCAGGGCGTATGAGCAGTCAAGACCCCTAGGATGCACGGGTGGGGGAGCATGGGGGAGGAGGGGCCATAGTAACTAAATAAGATTGGAACTAAACCATTGGCTGATGTATGAGAAATGAGTTTTGGAACTAGATATCTAAGGAATGTAAGATGTTAATGCAATTTTGCTAAGCCAAAGAGGAACTGCAACATGGTAGAGATGTATCAGGCGAGAAAAGTTGATGTTTATGCTTCTTTTTACATTTCTGATAAAGCAATTGAGATGTATTTGTATTTTGAATGTTGACAATAAACACCTGTTTGATCTAAAAAAAAAAAAAAAAACAATTATCCAAAGTGCCTATCCCTCCAACACATACCAAATATCCAACCACAAGTTAATTCTGATTGCATTCGCCTTGACCTTCATCGGCAATAACGCTTATACTGGTATCTCATAACAGACATACCCGTCACCAATCTGTGCTGTCCTGAAATTCAACCTATCTGTAAAGGCACATATTAATATGTTCTGATGCAAATGTTTCCTTTGTCTGTAATGACACTATTGTTATCTACCATTAAAATAATACCATAATAAAAATATTAAAAAATAGCCTGGTCCTAAGGGGGTAAATATTTCTGGGGCTGAAGTGATTAATTGTGGCCAGATATGATCACTATTTCAGGCTATGTTAGGTTGCTTTCGAAAAGCATGCTATGTATATCATAATACTTTTTTTTTATTCTTCTGTCATGAATCATATCCTACAAACACATACTTGCTGAGAGAAAAAGTGTCAAGTATAATTTGCAGACTCCAGTCAGATGCTATAAGGAAATTGCATAATAATGGTTGATCAACTTATCACTTCAGCAGAGAGAGCTACACACATTTCTAATACTTCGGAATACCTGTTGCTTACATTATGCAAATTTAATAAGCCAGTTATTTCTGTTTTATTGTCTGAAGACTTTTAATGTATTGTGTAAAATGTCTAATGAAAACTTGACATTAACAATATTAATACCTGTATCTGTTATAAGATACATTTTAAGGGGGTTATTCTCTTTCAGACCTCTTGAAACGAATTATAGATTCTCTGTTCCTGGTTTACATAGCTGTAATAATTTCAGTCTGGCCATTTAATTACTATGGTGCCCATTCAGAGCCATTGCATTTGAAAAGTCAAATTGAAATACCACACATAAAAATAATAAGCAATAACAAAACGGCACACAAATGACTTCTATGGTCGATTTTTCAAAAATGTAAGTTCCTACAACAGGGTTTCTACATAAAATGAGTACCCTTTCCTTGGATCATTCCCAAATTGTGGATCTAGTGTTGAAAAACTTAGCAATACTTTCTCTCTTTTTATAAGGTCAGCCACTCATTGAGCAATATTAGTTAATAAATATTATACACAGTGGGGATGGGCCGAACACTCCTGGTTTGATTCGCACCAGAACACCACGAACAGGCAAAAAGTTCTGGCGAACATGCAAACCCAATTAAAGTCTATGGGACATGAACATGAAAAATCAAAAGTGCTCATTTTAAAGGCTAATATGCAAGTTATTGCCATAAAAAGTGTATGGGGGTCTGGATACTGCCCTAGGAGACATGTATGAATGCAAAAAAAGTTTTTAAAACAATTGTTTTTTTGAGGAGCAGTGATTTTATTAATATTTAAAGTGAAACAATAAAAATGAAATATTCCTTTAAATATCGTGCCTCGGGGGGTCCCCTTAGTTTGCCTGTAAAGTGGCACATCTGTGTGATATGTAGAACGAACAGTGCTGCAGCAAAATGACATTTCTAAAGAAAAAATGTAATTTAAACTTGCTCGCGTCTGTAATGTATTGCTGGCTCCCGGCAATATAGATAAAAAACATCAATGAAAAAAATGTTGGGCAGGCCCCACCAGTCCATACCAGGCCCTTTGGGTCTGGTATGGATTTTAAGGGGAACTCCACACCAAAATGTAAAAAAAAATTGACGTGAGGTCCCCTCAAAATCCATACCAGACCCTTATCCGAGCATGCAGCCTGGCAGGGCAGGATAGGGGAGGACAAGGGAGCCCCCCCCCCTCCTGAACCATACCAGGCCACATACCCATAACATTGTGGGGTGGGTGCTTTGGGGTAGGGGAGACCACACCCCAAAACATCTTATCCCCATTTTGATCTGGACAAAGGCCTCTTCCCGACAACCCTGGGCTGTGTTTGTTAGAGTCTGCAGGCAGGGGGCATATCAGAATCTGGAAGCCCCCTTTAACAAGTGGGTCCCCATGTCCGATCCCCATGTGAATGGGTATCGGGTACATCGTAGCCCTACCCATTCACCAAAAAAGTGTCAAAAAAGTAAATACAACTGGAGACACTTTTGGACAATTCCTTTATTTAAAAAAATGTAAAAAGTGTCCTACGATGTACATCCATAGTCAATCACAGCGCCGATGGACCAAAAAATAAAAATAATTAAAAATGCATCCGCCTCTTTCAGAGGCGACTCGCCAAATGGGCTGTCTTTGGTTTGACAGCTCTTATATAGGCAAGGGAGGGACCACGCGGTTCGACTTGAACATTGGAACCATCCTTAATACACAGTTGTTGTTGGCTTTTTTGGCTATGCACACTGTTCAGCACGGGCGCTCTGACTGGCCTGCAGCTACACAGCTCTATACGCAACAAACTGCGATACCCTATGTGTTCTGATACCTTTCTATTGGAACCGGAATTAACTTTTAAAGCTTTTTGAGTTACAGTAGCTCTTCAATTGGATTGGAATAAATGGATTAGCTTTTACTCCCATGTGCATAACTGAGCCTTGGTGGCCCATGACCCTGTCGCTGGTTTGCTGTTTTCCTTTCTTGGACCATCCTGACCCAGTCATCTAGCCAATATAATTTGCCATTTGTCAAAGTTGCTCAAATCTTTAACCACTTCAGCCCCGGAAGGATTTCCAGCTTTAGGACCGGAGCACTTTTTGCGATTCGGCGCTGCGTCGCTTTAACTGACAATTGTGCGGTCGTGCGACGTTGCACCCAAACGAAATTTGCGTCCTTTTTTTCCCACAAACAGAGCTTTCTTTTGGTGGTATTTGATCACCTCTGCGTCATTTCTGATCGCCGCTATAAACAAAAGAAGAGCGACAATTTTGCAAAAAAAAAACAAATTTCTTACTTTTTGCTAAAATACAAATCCAAAAAAAAAATATAAAAAAACATTTTTTTTCACCGTTTTTAGCTGATTTATATTCTTCCTCATATTTGCGATAAAAAAAATCGCAATCGGCGTTTATTGATTGGTTTGCGCAAAAGTGGTCGCATTTACGGATGATGAGAATTCATTTTTGGGGTTTTTATTTTTTTTTTATTTTTTACTAAAAATGGCTGCGATCTGCGATTTTTAGCGGTACTGCGATATTGGGGCGGACATGTCGGAATGTTTTGACACTTTTTTGGGACCATTGGCATTTATACAGCGATCAGTGCTATAAAAATGCACTGATTACTGTGTAAATGCCATTGGCAGTGAAGGGGTTAACCTGCAGGGGGCGCTCTAAGGGTTAACTGTGTTCCCTGGGCGTGTTCTTACTGTAGGGGGACTTGCCTAGCTGGGGAAAGGAAGTGGTCACAGCCTTCACTTACAGGAAGGCTGTGATCACTTCCCTTCCCCCTCACACAGAGCGGAGGTCCGTGTTTACATACACGGACCTCCGCTCATTCGCTCCGGGGGGGGCATCGCGGGTGGCCGGCGGCAATCGAAGCCGCCGGACCCGCTCCCGGACCCCCCCGGACACAGTGAGCGTGCGCGCCTCCGGCGGCGCGCGCGCGCTCACAGTGGCTCTGTATCGCGGCCGCCGTCGTATGACGGCGATTCGCGTTACAGAGCCACATTGTCGCCGTCAATTGCCGATCAGCCGTCGGCAAGCGGTTAAGCTTGCCCATTTTTTCAACTTCAGGGACAACATGTTCACTTGCTGCTTAATATATCCCACTCACTTTCAAATGCCATTGTAACAAGGGAGTGTTATTCACTTTACATGTTAGTGATCATAATGTTATGGCTGATCGGTGTATAGTGGGCAGCCATTCTTAGTAGACTATTGTTATTTATGTTACTAATTTTTTCTTACCCTATCAAAAGGAAAGAACATTTTTAAGGCTAGGGATTACATTCATGCATTTGTTTTATACTAACTGTTGTTCTTTGTGATTTGCCATTGTTAATTTATATATATATACTGCAGATATCTATATATATATACACATGTCTGTGTGGGTTAGTGGCACCATCAAGGAGTAACAATTTTATCATTATCATTTAATCAAGTGGAATTCCAGTCCAAAAATTTTTAATAGACAGAGAATGGTGTGAGCCTCTGTCTGGTTTTTAATAAAATCTCACTCCAAATAATTGGAAGTTCCACTCAACAGGGGCAATAGACAGCAATAAAAAATAGGGCCTATACCTTTCCTACTTTTTATTTTAAGTGATGGATACCTTTCCTATTTTTTATTTTAAGAGCTGCATGTCCCTATTATTAGGTTTACCCTCTCTTCCTACCCTGGGTAAACAACAAAAAACCTTAATCAGAAGTCAAAATTCTTAAATGCTAATTCTTAAGTGCAATAACCCATAGCAACCAATTCATATAGAAGTAATGGGGTTTCAGCAAAGTGGCTTCAAAATAATTCCGCCTGTAAGAGTGAGCACTTAAGAATTAATAACTCTTTATGTAATTAAGTCAAGAAAAAACTGTTTGGCGAGAGTAAGAGATAAGACTCAGAGGTTCTTACATTCCCTGAGCTACTAAAACCTTCGCTTTTGTTGCTGTCTCTTTCTCCTCTAGGCAACTTTCCCTTTCTCTTATGTCATGTCACCCCAACAAAGATACCAACAATATTAAAACCCTGACAGACTTTCACCTTCCAACTGAAAGCAAATACATTTTGGCTGGAACAGTTTGAAGCAAACATAAAGAGAAATATCCATTATTAATTTTTTTCTTTTCTTTAGATTTTACTCTGTAATGCATGTTAGTGCACAAATGGGCAGCTGTGTCAATCATTGCAGCAACTCCTCAAATGACAGCTAAAAATGGATAGATACATATAGCTCACCTCTAACATTTCTCCATGAGGTGAATTTTGTGAGATTCATATCAGTGTCATATATATGAATGCTGGCAATACTAGAAATCCACTAGAGGTAATTGAAGCACAGCATGTCAGTCACAAGCAGTAGTTATCAACAGTTTGCCTTTGGCAGTTAAGAATGCTCCAATTATCATCTATTATCATCCACATATTCCACCAGTGCATCCAATATGAATGCATTTTATATATGTATGGCCTATTTTTAAGCTTATACATCTATCAGAGTTTCCAGTATCCATACTGTTTTGACTAAAGCTTTACAAAAGTGTTTAAGTACATATTTCATTTATTGGCGTAATAGTGATAGTGCATATTTCCAATACTGATAATAAAACATTTTTTATTTTAGCTGCAGTCTTTAATTTCATTAATAACTAAAGTTTGGAAACGATATCACTTAAACTTATAACACTAAAGCATAATATGTAATAGGAGTCGTCATTGTATAAACAATATTTATGTTTAACTGGTTCCCGACCGCCTCGCGTACATTTACTGCTGCAGAGGGGCGCTGTTTTGCAAATTGCCGTCCATAAATGGCGGCTCACGCATGCGCGGCTAGCGGGTGGAAGCATGCCACCGGTGGTGTGCTCTTGTGCCTGCTGCAGTCTGCAGGAGTATGCCCGCGGCTCAGGTGGACCCGATCTCCGCAGGCGAGCTTCAATTGCTGGCCACAGCTGAAAAACGGGGACCCGTAGATGTAAACATGGCGCTTCCCCACACTGTCAGGCAGCATGAAAGAGATCTACTGATCCCTGTCACCAGGATCAGTTAGATCTCTCATGCTCCTGACAGCCCAGCCCCCTCACAGTTAGAACACTCCCAGGGAACACAGTTAACCCCTAGAGCGCCCCCCCAGGTTAACACCTTCACTGCCAATGACATTTATACAGTAATCAGTGAACATATAAATTGGTCCCAAAAAAGTGTCAAAAATGTCCGACATGTCCGCTCCAATATCGCAGTCCCGATAAAAATCGCAGATCACCGCCATTACCAGTAAAAAAAAAAAAAAAAAAATTAAAAACGCCAGAAATGAATTCTCATCGATTATAAACGCAGCAACTTTTGTGCAAACCAATCAATAAATGCCAATTGCGATTTTTTTTACCAAAAATATGAGGAAGAATATAAATGGGCCAAAACCAATGATTAAATTTGTTTTTTTATATATTTTTTTCGAATTGTATTTTAGCAAAAAGTAAGAAATATTGTTTTTTTTTGCAAAATTGTCGCTCTTATTTTGTTTATAGCGGTGATCATAAATGACGCAGAGGTGATCAAATACCACCAAAAGAAAGCTCTATTTGTGGGAAAAAAACTATGCAAATTTTGTTTGTTTACAATGTCGCACGGCCGCGCAATTGTCAGTTAAATCAACCCAGTGCCGAATCGCAAAAAGTGCTCTGGTCCTACAGTGGGAAATCATTCCGGGGCTGAAGTGGTTAAGGTATTGGTCCATATAAGGTTGACATTTCAGATTATTTAGGCAAAACCTGACTTATTTTGTGAATATTTTTACATATTTTTTACCAAATGTAAGTATGTAGATACCATTACCATACCTGTGGGATAATTCCAGAAGCTGGAAATCCATGTAGAAGACATTGCTTCTATGGTGATCTCCACCAGCTGCCAGGTCCTGTGCCTGCTCAGCATTAGTGTCATTCAGAAATTTCTTTGCATTTTATCAATAAATGTAAAGTGCTCTCTGATTGAACAAGGTGGAAAGGAGGGGCAGTACACTTCCTGTCGATCTGACAATATTTTAGCTGACAAGAAGTGAGGGGAACTCTCCAACACACATTGAAGTAAAATATGTTTTTCTTTAGTAGAGCAGGGGAAGGCTAGAACCCTTTTCAGATTTATTTTCTGTTTGTTTACCTGAATTTTCCGATATTTCATGTTTGGCAAAATAATTGTAAGCAGGACAGAAAATAAAGGTGAATCTCCCTAATTAAGCGCCAGAGTAAAAATGCAACAGGAATTCTAATCCTCTCTCTAAAAATAACTGGAATAAATGTTTTTTATTGGCACATGCTCATGATTTTAGGAAGTGTGCATGTGTCAATAGAATTTGCCGACCATTAATCCTGTTCTGTTATTAATATTGCTAGTATGGTATGCAATACGGTCAGCATAATGCCCTGCTTACCCCAGATTCTCATGCATCATGATGCATTTCAGTCCATTCATTCTGGAAGGGCTGTTTAACAAAATGTGGGTTGATGTATGACAAACATGTGCATTGCAGCACACTGTGTACTAGTGTGAATGGGCCCTTTACTCTCACCCCCCATCTTGCTGACAGTATTTCACCAGGCAGGAAGTGAAGGTAACCACAAAACAGACAAAAATACAAATGCTTTACTTTGGGAAGATTAGAATCCCTGTTACATTTTCGTTTCTGTCTGTTCTGTCTGTCCCTTGCTTCTTGTCAAAATAAATACATTGTCAGTGGAACAGGAAGTGAGGGCAAATAAATATACCCAGATTGCATTAAAAACCTGACAGACATTTTATTTTTTCTTCACTTTATTCAAGCATATGCAGCCTTGGCTTGACATAGATCTTAAATCTCATATACCAGTGAAATAAAGGAATAGCAGCAATTTCTAGCTTATCCATACGGATTGATGACTATGCCTAGGTTTAATTGGCATAATTAAAGATCTTCACCCATTCTGTTTGAAATTTGAGAAATTCTAATTTAAATCTCAAGGATGTTTATGATGTTTATGGAGAGAGAATATTAATACTTAATACTGAACATTTTTGAAGGTTTTTTTTTAAAAAAATAGAAATACTAGGGTGACATGGACAAAACAACAATCCTTTAAATGGCATGCTTAATACCCATAAACTTCCACCCTCTGAAATTCCTAATTATTCCTTGATCAAAGAATTTTATTCCTCCCATTATACTCTGAATAACCTCAATACCCCTTCTCCCTTTGAAAAAAATTGTATCTCCTCATCTAGGGATAGAGGACAGATCTCCGCTATATATAAATTGTGTATCAACCCCCTAACTTTAGACAAATCCAAACCTATGATTCAATGGGAACAGGAGCTCAACTGTAGGATCTCTATAAAATATTGGTACACAATGACGGACAACCTTCGTAAAAGCTGCTGTTCCCCTGCTATATGTGAATCTCCATTTAAACTTATGACCAGATGGTATATGTCTCCCCTTAGAATACATCAATACTACCCTAATTGTTCACCCAACTGTTTTAGAGGCTGCCCTAACGAAGGAACCCTTCTATATATTTTCTGGGACTGTAAACATTTAGACTCAATATGGAAATCTGCTACTAATATAGCAGATAAACTAACGATTGATAAAATCACGCTGTCCCCGCAGAATTGTCTTCTATTCAAGAAAATTCCTAAAATACCTATACCTAGTCACACTAATAATCTACTTCATACCCTCTGTGGAGCAATTATCTGGATGATCACTTGCAACTGGCGTTCTCCCCACATCAACTGGCAACAGGTTGTCTCAAGAATGTCTACTATTAGACGCGCAGAATATATTTTCTGTACCTTACTTGACCAAATTAACAAATATGAACAAAAATAGTCTCTTTGGGATTCTATTACTAAAGACTAACTTAATTTTTTGAATAACCTACTGTATGATGTCTTTTATACTGTAGAATACTCCTCTACCTCTTTGATTATACAGTCAACTTTGTATTGTATACCTTTTTTGTTATCTGCCTTCCAATAAAGCAATTTGTAAACAAAAAAAGAGATGACTCTAAACATTACGTGGTGTTACAGAACAGTATGATTTTAAGAGATGATGTTATCGACATTGTATTCTGATGTCCCATATTTGGATGTGTATGTAACTTTTACATTTAGCTTGGCTAAAGCAACACCTAATTGGATTAATTTCAAGTAGCAGCCAAAACAGATCTAAAACCTTTAGAAAAGTTTAAAAGGTTAAAAGAAAAAAGGTTAAAAAGCAATAAAAAAATTAAAGTTGTAACCATAATTCACTACCCAGCCTTTTAACTTAGCTTGCTTAGAATGGCCAAAAAAATGTGACTTTACATGGCAGTCCCCTCACCCCATTCATAAAAGAATTGGCTGTTGACAAGCGTGTTGGAGTAGGGGAGTTAATTGCTATACCATGCTCTCATATGCTATATTGCACTAAATTACTGTGAATTGCAGCGTGATAAGCTTCATATTCTTGTGTTCTTCCCCCATATTCACAGTCCTTTTCAGAACTTCCTTTTTGTTGTTGTTACCAACAATTGTCATTGCTGTATAGCTGTTGAGCCACACCTTGCAGTTTTTCTTTATTGTTATTTTTATGGAAGAGGGGTTATTTTGCTTTATTAAATGTGTATCCATTTTTTTATTTTCTGCTAGGTTAACAAAAAGTGTTTGGGTACAGTGTTTCAGGGTTTTATTTATTGTGAGGTGTATTGTATTACATTTATTTTTTGCTAGCATATTTTTTTTTTATCTTGGGGTGTACAATGTACACTCGTTGCTGACACAGGCAGTTTCCCCGTGTTTACAGCACATCCTCACATACTTGTGCAGTAAATTAATGTGTGCCACAGCAAAAGTATCAGCAAAAACAGATCATCTGCATGGGTCCTCGTGTATTAGTTAGTGGTCAGGGCATCATTCATCATGATTTAGGATAGATCTACGTCACTGGATGACATGATATTGGATCCACAGTATAGTGTAGGACATTATTTTGGGATTTTATAAAATAAAAAAATATTTTCAAATACGTCTGTGTTTTTTTACTATTATTTTTTGTGACTAAATAACCAGGAATACTATGTATGTAATATGCATGTGCTCACAGGTGAGTAACTCAGATCCAGGGAACATTCAGCATACTGCAGGTGAGGAGGTGAATGCCCTGTCACTGCCAACAGAGAGACCACAATCAGAAAGGATTGAATGGCTGCACACTCACATCGCTGCAAAAACGGCTTTATTGAATCAAAACAAAATCCATAAAAACATCCAACACAGACAGGCAGGGGACCTTTGCCTGTCTGTTTTGGATGTTTTTAAGGATTTTGTTTTGATTCAATAAAGCCATTTTTGCAGCGATGTGAGTGAGCCATTTGATCCTTTCTATGTACTATATATGTATTTCTCAGGACTCTGTATTTTAAAGGATGCTTAATAAGCCTCTTGCCCCTCACAGCCCCCTAAATTTGCCGTGCTAGGCATGTAGGGAAGAGGCCTTTATCTTTAATAAGTACAGTACTTTTTTATTCTCAGTCTGGGTAGCAAACAATAAGACTGATATGAAATATGATTAGACAGCAGTTATAAAACAATTTTCTCACATGCTACTGAGACAAAAAAGAATAGTAAAACTGGCACCTACCTTCATTAAGGAATTATGTATAATTGATATGGCTCTTAACATCTTTAAGTACCAATTACTAAGACAGGGAATTGTTTTGTCAATAAAAGACATGTACAAGAAAACTACTAGAATAGTTGTACCCAATTAGCTAATATTCAGAAAAGAAATAATGTGCAAGCAAACTTTTTACAAGGACTCACACATCTAGCTTCACATTTTTATATTAAAAATATTAAACATTTTAAATATTGAATAATAAAAAGCATGTGGAATGATAATGTTTCATACTGAAAATGAATTTCTAAAACTGAGAATGCATTAAAAATGATATTGAAAGTAACAACCTTCCAACTGCCATCTGGTTAAGTACAATGGGTATGAACTTTATTTTTCCTCTATTTAACATATATCACAAGCCTTTATGAATTGTAGCATTGAATTTGTTTACATCTTTGCAGGACAGCAAATCACACATCAACCACATGCTTAGAAGGGATTGTGTCTTTGGCAAACCAGATAAAAAATTGAAAGGTTTAATGTTTGTACAATAACATGGGTATGACATGTTTTTGGTTTAATATATTCTTAACAGAACAGGCAATACAAACAAAAAGGAGGCATAGGTCTTCCAGATCTAAAAAACTATTATACTGCATGCCACCTGACAAGAATCCTGAACTGGAATGCTCATGAAAAAGAGAAGGACTGGGTCATAATTGAAAATTCCTTCACCACAGCCCCACTAATTCAACTCCCATGGACCCTACCCAAACATATTCCACCAGAAATCAAAGGCCATCCCCTCATAGGCCCTAACCTGCGGTGCTTTCAACTCATCTGCAAATCCTCAGACGTATCTTCAACACCGGATTCCTGCCAGGAATGCATAAATCTTTCATGGAAAAATCATGGTCACACACACAGGTCCGAATCCATCAATTTTTATCTCAAGGGAAGCTTCAAAACAGAGAAGGCCTCCCGCTAAAAGAAGGAGGTGCACAATGCTCCCCATGGGACTACACCCTAATTTCACACTATATACACTCCCTAGACAGAAAATTCAAGATTATAAGACCACTCTCACCCTTCGAATCCATGTGTATGGGAGGCCACTCTCAAAAACACCTTATCTCCATAGTGCACTCACTTTTATTTGAGGAGACCCCTCCCAACACGGGAATAGCATATAAAGCTTGAGAGAGTGGCTTATCCATATCCATTTCCCCCCGACACCTGGGAACACATCCAAACAATGCACAAGGGCTCAGTGAACGCCTCCACACAAGAAAACGGATACAAGTTCTTAACAAGGTGGTATCGCACCCCTACACTTCTTGACAAATTCAACCCAAGCATCCCAG
>BLSH010514122.1:896475-907744 GCA_018402905.1 Glandirana rugosa
TGGGACTTCAGTCGCTCTCGACGACCTCTAAAGTTACTCTGTTCCCGAAGGATTAGGTGTATATAACCACAGGCATGGCTTGAAAGCCCACAGGCACCGTGCCTGGGCCTGGGCCTGTAAAGTTTTTAGTAAGCCCAAGCCAGGCCCCAAGACGATAAAATGAGGTGCACAACTCTTCGACGTCCCGTCGGTTAGTTGTTCGCAAAGTGACCAAACGGGAATCTTCGGTAGTGTCGGTACGGATGATTACCGTACCGACACTAACCGGCCACGTAGTACACTGGGTCGGAGAAATATTCGACCTCAGTGTCACGAAGCTTCTCAACACGTGGAGTAAAATAGCAGAACCCCGGACCGAACCCGAATGATTTTTGAAATGTCCGGGTCCGGGTCCGTGCCACGGACACCCGAAAGTTCGGTACGGACACCAATATATGTGGATTAGGAAGCCCTTGTCTCATTGAAATCTCCAGCAGCTCTCGCTGACTTCAGGGTGAATAGTGTGAAGAAGTTCCGGTGTGAGATACCAAAAATATAGTATTTTATATGCATTTTCCCTGTAAAGGGTGCAAATAGAGCTCTTTGCCTCCCCCAGAACTTTCTCTCACTTAAGCATATGGACATGTTTTCTAACATCTGGATGGGGTATGCATATTAGGTATTTGTGAATATCTGAAATTACACCTTTCTGAAAGGGGCCCTCAACTACCAATCTTTCAAATAAGGTCAGTTTAGAAAATTGTAAGGTAGAGATTATAAAAAGTGTGTAATGTTGTATCTGCAGGCACACATAAAGAGCAGTAGGTGGTATATTAAAATTGTCCTTAAGGGTTTGAAAGGAGAGTAGTTTACAACTTACAAGTGGTGGGATCCACCAACTGACAAAAATAAAATAGCTTCTCCTGCAGCCAAGGGTGACACATTGAAGTGGTTAGATTATCTGGCATTTCGGGGTTGAAAAGAAAAGCAATAATCACTGAGAACATGAGTGCATATTTTCGTTTCAAAGCTTTTTACAAATTGCAAGAAAGGACATGGTGGACAAGGGCCTACTGGGGGCCACAGGTACCTCTGCATTCCGAAGCAAGTTGTTCAGATGTACAGGGGCTACCCAGAGTTTCTCAATTTCTGTCCAGTGATTATATTCATGTAAGGTGGACCAGAAGGCAATAGCTTGTAGTTATGTGGCATAATAATAAGTTAGCAGGTCTGGAAATGCTAAGCCACTGCCACTCTGAGATGCAAACAATACAGACTTTGAGACACTATGCCGTTTATAGGCCTGAACAGCCTCCAAATTGGAAGGATTAATTTTATATCCTGATAATGATCTACATAAGTACGGTTCTTCATGTAAATTGGGGAGTTTATAGTGAGGTTGCGTCAGCACGAGGAAGATGTAGTCTGCGGCAAGGGAGATTTTAAATTCCTGACCCCAACCAGAATTCCAGGTACATTGGGATTGTTATGTACATGAGCTGCCAGGGGTTATATTCAAAGGGCAAACAAAAGAGTAGATAGGGGGCTGAGTTCAAGAAAGTAATGTGCCTGTTAGGGGTGCAAAGAGAGTGGTCTTTTTCCAGGTTAGGGATCAAGGAAATGAATGAGCACTGCATGTCAGTGGGGACCAGAGTCTTATTTAGGAAACCATTACACAAATGCACCATTTGTGTCATGATCAGACATCAGGCTCAAAGACCAGTTGCTATAGCAGTTGCAGGACTACTACTGACCAGCAGGATAGGTACACAGGTAGTCACCCTGGCAGATGACACAGGCTCACCTGAGGTGGGGAGTCTAAGTACTAACCGGTAAATATAACGTCCTCAGACAGGAAGTGATGTCCTTGATGATGCCCTGGGGAGGGCGAAATGCGTTGACACATTTACAGCCCTTGGTTGAACATGAGACACCACTTCCGGCACCCGTGGAATGCACGGCGGTGACTGTAGAGGAAGTTTGGTACTGTTTGAGCATACTGACAGACTGCGTTGTCTCCTTGGATTTCTTGTAAGTTTTATCTTTGTTTGAGCAATACATTATTTCCTTTACAATATCACACTATGTCAGCATTATTTGACTCTGAGGGAACTGGCTCCAAGTGATCCTGCAAGGCACCGTACTCTTAAAGGTGACCGCATCCTGCTGTGTACTCACTATCACCAGAAAAAGTCTCTTTGACCCCAGACTGAAAAGCTGGTGGTCACCTAGTTCTGGTGAGTAGGGTAGGAGAGGGGGAGTGTGGCACAGAGCACGTGTGGAGTGATTTGCAGCACTGAAGCACTTTTCTGCTATTTAAAAAAGCACCAAGCACTTTATTTAGTTTGGATTTTCATGTACTGTTATTCACTTATAAATACTGAGATTCTATGAAAGTGAAGTATCCAGCGCTTATGTTTGGACTTTCATGTGGAATTTGGAATTTTTTTTTGGAGTAATCTGTGTTCCATATTATTACCTTAGCACTTTAATATTCATTAAGTGGTACTATTTAATTTTAGTTGTATTACATAAGGTATTTTTTATGCAAACACTTTAATTATTTACAATTCGGTATCGGTTTGTTCACATATATGTGTAATTATTGTTTAGCAGTATGATATATTTATTATATGTATTGCACCTGCCACTTCTTCTTTATTGAGATATATGAGTGTGGGCTGCAATAATAATGATCTATATAAGTTCAGTTCTTCATGTAAATTGGGGAGGTTATAGTGAGGTTGCGTCAGCACGAGGAAGATGTAGTCTGCGGCAAGGGAGATTTTAAATTCCTGACCCCTAACTAGAATTCCAGGTACATTGGGATTGTTATGTACATGAGCTACCAGGGGTTATATTCAAAGGGCAAACAAAAGAGTAGATAGGGGGCTGAGTTCAAGAAAGTAATGTGCCTGTTAGGGGTGCAAAGAGATTGGTCTTTTTCCAGATAAGGGATCAAGGAAATGAATGAGCACTGCATGTCAGTGGGGACCAGAGTCTTATTTAGGAAACCGTTAAACAAATGCACCATTTGTGTTACGATCAGGCTTAAGGCTCAAAGACCAGTTGCTATAGCAGTTGCAGGACTACCAATGACCAGCAGGAGAGGTACACAGGTAGTCACCCTGGCAGATAACATAGGCTCACCTGAGGTGTGGAGTCTAAGTACTAGCCGGTGTTCACCTGAGCTCCTGATGGTGGAGATGGATTTAGCTGAATGTTAATACCAGGTTGTGGTCCTCAGGATTGCCTCACCAGGGTGTTAGCAAGCCGGGGTCCAATAGCAGATGAGCAGATAAGGATCAAACAGGAGCATGGTCAGTAAACAAGCCAAAAGGTCGGTAATAAATAGTTGCAGGTTGGGATCAGGCAGTAGAGTAGTCGAGGAACAAGCCAAGGGTCGATAACGAATGATAGCAAAATACGGACAGCAACAGGGAAGACAAGAGCAAGACACTGGCTGAGAAAGCACAATAACCTGGCAAAGTGCAGAGACAAGGCTTATATAGGAAGTTCATGGGAAGAGCAAGGAGTTCAGGGTTCAACAGCAATCAAGGCATAAGGCAGGGTTGTCCAATGGATCAGGGAGAATATCCAACAGATCAGGTAAGGAGCTGTCCAGCATCCCAGATAGCTCAGTGAGAAGACTCAATGCCACACACAGAAGAGGTCCCAGGTTTGATCCCAGGTCCTGACAGTACTCCCCTCCTCTGGACGTCTTAGGACTGGGTGGAAACCTCTGGTGGAATTCTCTTCTTAATCTAGGGGCATTAACATTCTCCTCAGGCTTCCAAGAGTTTTCTTCTGGCCCAAATCCTTAACATTGGACCAGATATTGTAGCTTGTTTATAAAGATCCTAGAATCAAGAATTTTCTCCACCACAAATTCTACTTCTCCCTGTACCTCAACTGGTGGAGGAGGTGGAAGAATTCTTCCAGAAAAAGGATCTTCGTGAAATGGTTTAAGTAGTGATATGTGAAAGGCAGGGTGAATTTTCATACTGTCAGGAAGTTTTAACCGAAAGGTAACTGGATTGATTTGAGCAGAAATCTTGAATGGTCCTACAAACTTTTGGCTCAGCTTTGTAGACGTAACATGGACCTTCACATTTTTGATTGATAACCAAACTTTGTCACCCACATGAAAAGCAGGAAGTTATCTGCGATTTCTATTAGCAGCCTTCTTGTAACATTCCTGAGCCTCCCTCAAAGCCTCAATCAATTTCTCCTGAATCTCCCGCAAAGTAGTTGATCTGTTGGTAACAGAAGGAATTGGAGTTGAGATAGGGAGATCAGGAATAAAAACTGGATGATACCCCTTGTTTAAATAAAAAGGACTTTGAGAAGAGGAGCTATGTTTAGAATTGTTGTAAGCAAACTCTGCTGTACAAAGATAATCCACCCAGTCATCCTGAAGATAACTGACAAAAAATTGAAGATACTGTTCCAATGTTTGATTGGTCCTCTCAGCCTGACCATTAGACTTGGGATGAAAAGCAGAAGACAGGTTGACTGTTACTCCTAAGGCTGAGCAAAAGTTTTTCCAAAATTTTTAAGTAAACTGTACTCCTCTATCAGACACCACATCATCAGGAATTCCATGTAGTTTAAATACTTCTCGAACCATTAACTCAGCAGTTTGTTCAGCAGAAGGCACCCCCTTAACAGGTAAAAAATGAGCCATCTTGGTTAGATGGTCATAACGACCAAGATGGTGGTCATTTCTTTCGAGGGAGGTAAATCTACCACAACGTCCATGGAAATTCAGCCCCATGGTCACGATGGAACAGGAAGTGGCTGGAGCAACCCCAAAGGAGAGGTTCGGGGAGTCTTACTGCATGCACAGGTCAGACATGAGGCCACATAGTGTTTGACATCTTTCTTATAGCTGGGCCACCAAAAAGAACGTGACAAGAGTTCTTTTGTCTTGGAAATCCCAAAATGCCCAGCAAGTTTTGAGTCATGAACCAACCTGAGGGCTTCAATCCAAGCAGATTCAGGTAATAGAGACTATTTGCATGAGTCCAAAAGCTGTTCTTGAACACAAGGTTAATATCCGTAGGTGGATGATTGAGAAGAGGGTCATTTTCATACCCTTCCTTTAGGAGAATCACAAATGTCTTGAAACCCGTGGCCCCTGTGAAGTTCTTTTGAGGCAGGATAGTACATCCAGGGTTCTGTTCCTGGTATGGTTCAGTCTACATCCTTGATAATGCATCGGCCTTACCATACCTTGACCCAGGTCGATACGAGATAATAAAATTAAACCTGGAAAAGGACAGTGACCAACATGTTTGTCTAGAAGACATCCTCTTAGCAAAACAAATTCATTCTAGATTTTTAAGATCAGTGAGGACAATTACTGGATGCTTAGCCCTTCCAGCAGATGCCTCCATTCATAAAAGGCTTCCTTAATTGCCAGTAACTCCTTATTCCCAATGCCATAATTTCTTTCGGCTGATGACATTAAGCGAGAGAAATACGCACAAGGATGAAGCTGCATCTTTTCTCCTTTTTGCTGAGAAAGTATAGCTCCCACAGCAGAGTCTGAGGCATCCACTTACACTATAAAAGGAACATCAGGATGTACCAATATTGGTGCAGAACTCACATTTCTCCAATTTAATATAAAGTTGGTTCTTCCTTAGCCTTTCAAAGACAGTGCAAACATGTTTGTGATGCTCCTCCAAGTTATTAGAAAAGATGAGAATATCATCCAGATAAGCAATCACAAACTGGTCCAATAGGTCTTGAAAAGCATCATTGATGAAGTGTTGAAAAGTGGCAGGAGCATTGCAGAGGCCAAAAGGCATAACCAGGGACTCAAAATGGCCATATTGGTTCTAAAGGCGGGTTTCCATTCATCTCCTTGACGCATGCGCATTAGGTTATATGCCCCCTGTAAGTCTAGTTTTGTGAATACTTTGGCAGAGCGGAGTCTTAGCAACATTTCAGAGATTAAAGGAAGTGGATAGTGTTTTTTAATAGTGATTTTATTCAAGACCCGGTAGTCAATGCATGGACGCAAGGTGGAATCTTTCTTTGCAACAAAGAACAGGGCTGCCCCTTCAGGAGACGTTGAGGGTCTAATGAAGCCCTTCTCTAAATTATCATCATTCCATTCCCTGAGAACCTTTAATTCAGGTTCTGAAAGGATAAAAAGGCGACCAAAAGGTATTTCAGCCCCTGGGAGCAGTTCAATGGGACAATCATATGGGCGATGAGGCGGTAACTGATCGGCATTCTTCTTATCACAGACATCCCGGAACTCATGATATTGTGGAGGCAGGTTGTCATATGACTGCATAGTAACCACATCCACCTGTGATTCCTTGACTGGCAAAGAACTTGTTTGACAAGGTTCCCTACAGAATTCCTCACAATGGGGGGGGGCGTAAAGTCTATAATCCGTGCTTCCCAGTTTATGGAGGGGTTATGGGTGGAAAACCAAGGAATACCCAGGATGACAGGAAATTTGGGTGACATAATCAGCTGAAAACTGATGGTCTCATGATGGTTAGCCTCAAACTGCAGTACCAAAGGGACTGTTTCATGGGTAACAGGTCCTGAAGTTAAGGGTGAACCATCAACCGTCTCCATATCGATAGGAGCAGACTTATTTCTCGTTTGAATATTATTGCTGTGGGCAAATCCTATGTCCATAAAGTTACCCCCAGCCCCAGAGTCCAGCATAGCAGAGAAAGGAATTTCAATACCCTCAGAGATGAGTTTAATAGACAATGATAAAATTAGATAGTACAGAATTGACTTTATTCTCTTCATGAATCAATGGGGAGATCGACTGGGTAATAGGTTTTTTGCTCAGGAATGATCACATCAGTCATTGCAATTGTTCTTCTAACCTTGTTAGGACAGTTAACTGCATAATGCCCAGAGTCCCCACAATACAGACACATTTTCTCTAAACGTCTTCTCTCTTTCTCCTGAGTAGAAATGTATCTCTTAATTGCATAAACCTGCATAGGTTCAGCTGTGTCAGAATCTGGAGTAACTCTTGGATCCTCCTGAACAAATTGACTAGCAGAGAAATGCATGCCACCATTACTTTCTATTATTCCCAGTCTCTCCTTCCTCCTCCTCCCAGTCTCTCCTTCCTCCTTTCTGTAAGTCTTTGATCAATTCGGATACATGGTTGGATGAAGGCCCCAAGATCATTAGGAGTCTCCACTCTGGCAAGCTCATATTTTACCTGTTCAGAGAGCCCTTGGCAGAACGTTTTTTTTGTGCTGCTGGGTTCCAAGTGGTATCTGTGATCCAACGTCTGATTTCCGCTGTGTACTCAGCAACAGAACGTTTACCCTGCCGTAAACTATAGAAAAGAAAAAGAGCAGCACCAATCTAAGTGCAGCAGTATAAAAACATCTTTATTAAAAAGACAAATGGCAACTCACAAGATAAAAGCGTTGTCAGCGCATGTGTGGCAATAGGTCTTATGTAGAGGTTCATCCACTCCTTTCAGAAGGACGGACTGCAGGCGGGGAACACTGGTGGCCGCTGGTACTGGCTGAGCTGGTTGCTTCCAGCACTTCCAGAGACTCAGATGGGACTCAGGAACCGCCACTGAAGTCACTACCGGATGCAGGGTGGAGTGGGAGGTGCTCGCTTTCGGAGCATTCATGCTCCTTCCTCAGGCAATAGGCTATTGGCGCTGACAACGCTTTTATCTTGTGAGTTTGCCATTTGTCTTTTTTATAATGATGTTTTTTATACTGCTGCACTTAGATTGGCGCTGCTCTTTTTCTGTTCTATGTCCGCACAGAGTTCCTTCTAGCTCATTTCAGAGCCTGCAGCCATCTAAAGCCAGCATTTCACCTTCTGAGACCTCAATAGACACCTTGGACTTTCCACCCATGGTCCACGGATGACAGACTGATCCAGTGCCCCCACATTCTCTCCATCCAGCTCCCAGGGCGCACAAGAGGTTACATGCCTGCCGTAAACTATGCAACTTTACTTCAACAGTAGAACAGCGGTTGGGATCATCAAAAACTTGATTCATCGCAGCCTCAAAAGTCTGGAAATTATTCAGGGTGGCACTGTCTTGCTCTATATAAGGGGAAGCCCAGGCTAGAACTTCCCCAGTCAGGAGGTTGATAACTAACATTACCTTCTGTTTTTCAGAATTGAATGCAGCAGGTCGCATTTGGAAATATATGCAACACTGGTTAAGAATACCTCTGTAATGGCGATGATCTCCATTAAACTTGGGTGGGGGAGGCATATGTGCGTTAGCATCATCTTGGGAACGTAGGTCCAGCAATTGTTTTTGCAGAACACGGATCTCTTCATATAGCCCTTTCACCACACTTTCCAGCCCGGCAAATTTTTCTTGGTAAATAACAACGAACTTCTGCAGCTCTGCGTTTGCTATAGTGGCCTCCATGTTTTAGGCCAGGTTATTCTGTCACGATCAGGCATCAGGCTCGAAGACCAGTTGCTATAGCATTTGCAGGACTACCCCTGACCAGCAGGATATGTACACAGGTAGTCACCCTGGCAGATGACACAGGGTCACCTGAGGTGCGGAGTCTAAGTACTAACCAGTGTTCACCAGAGCTCCTGATGGTAGAGATGGATTTAGCTGCATGTTAGTACCAGGTTGCGGTCCTCAGGATTGCTCCACCAGGGTGTTAGCATGCCGGGGTCCAGTAGCGGATGAGCAGATAGGGATCAAACAGAAGCGTAGTCAGTAAACAAGCCAAAAGGTTGGTAACAAGTAGTTGGAGGTTGTGATCAGGCAGTAGAGTAGTCGAGGAACAAGCCAAGGGTTGATAACGAATGGTAGCAAAATATGGACAGCAGCCGGGAAGACAAGCGCAAGACACTGGCTGAGAAAGCACAATAACCTGGCAAAGAGGAAGTGCAGAGAAAAGGCTTATATAGGAAGTTCATGGGAGGAGCAAGGAGTTCAAGGTTGAACAGCAATCAAGACATAAGGCAGGGTTGTCCAATGGATCAGGCAGAATATCCAACAGATCAGGTGGAGAGCTGCCCAGCATCCCAGATAGCTCAGTGAGAAGAATCAATGCCAGACACAGAAGAGGTCCCAGGTTTGATCCCAGGTCCTGACAATTTGCCTCAATGGTTCAGATGATCCAGTTGTGGCACTTACATCAGGTTTGCTACCCCCCTGTACGGCTGTTATCATGCATAAAAGAGATTCTGCAATATGTCATAAGCGCCATCGGAGTGAGGGTACTTTTATTCATATAGTTCGGGAATGCCCGAAAATATGACCCTTGTGGTCCCAGGTTGAAGAGTTTATTGCTGACACCTTTCATTTTCCAAATATATGTAACCCCTTATTATGTCTCCTCTGAGTTAATGAAGACAAGGAGATGGATGTGGCCGCTAAACAGTTTCTAAGGCTCTTTTTTTTCTATGTCCGCAAGCTTATAGCGAGGAGGTGGATATATGATAAAACCCTATTAGGGATGTGGAAGAGGGTAGTTAATGTGGATTTTCCACTTTACCGAATTAAATATGAGGCACGGGGATGTTCTAAAAAAATTAGAAAGGTGTGGTTCCGCTGGCTTGATTCTATTGACACATTGGAGGAAGCGGTTGATAATTAAATAGATGTGTAAGGATGGGGGAAGGACTACAACGTTGTGGAAGCATGCATATAAGGATTATGTTACACGTTCTACAGAACCTGTAGCAGTTTTTTTGAATATTTTTTTTTTGGTGTGTGGGATATAGGGGAGAGAGTTGTTCTTGGAATTAGTTGAATTAAACATGTTTCATTGTGTTGGAGTTATTCATAATAATAAAAAAACCCTGGCAAAGTTATTACCAGACTGTGTAGCTTATGGGCGGATTGCACTGTACATTAGAGTTGAACATTATGTTTGAGTATTTAACAGTACGTTGGTATTTTTATTTTGGGAGATGTGGGTATTTTCACCCTTGTGCCATGTACTGATGTATATGCAATTATGTGCTGGTTTGTGACACTGTGTATATCCTCTGTTGCCTGGTAAATAAATCTTCAAAAAAACAAAAGAACAAACGCACCATATAAGGGAGGAGAATCAGAAGAAAAGTTTTGTAATAGTCATAAGGTATACCATCAGGTCCTGATGCTTTGTGATTAGAGATAGATTTAAGTACATTCTCAATTTCCTCCTCCATCACAGGCTCAATAAGGGATTGGAGAGCTGAAAGGGAAAGTCCACTTTGTGCAAGATATTGTTGGATCTTATTCTTGGGGGTTTGAGACGGGGTCTTGGGGAATATTAGGGTCATTGTACAAAGACAATGACAGACAGCTCCTGCTGTAACTAATCACAGCAGATGTGACGCATGCGTGCACCCCCTACCTGGCAGAGTAGAATCATGTATATACAGTATATATAATTATGCACAGAACTGGCACACTGTAGTGGTAAATCTGCTATGTGGCGGTCATCAAGTGAATAAGGAAGAAAGCCCCTCACTATAAAACTTTGCTGAAAGCTATAGTGCCCATGTGTATGGGATGCTGGAAAAAGAGGATAGGGAGAGCTAGCATGTTTTTTTTATTTGGACAGGGACGTATTCAGGTGCTACTTAGGATACAAAACAGCATCATATAATAAGAACAAATATATATTCTATTTATTTGCATAATATTTTCTTGATGTATAGTATTTTTGTTTATATATTGTAATTAGCTTATCAGCCTGGTGTGCATGACTCGCTGGATGAGCCCACAGCATAGTTAATAGGCACAGCAGACAGCAGGTTTTGGCGGAAAACACATACAGTTTATTTACAGAGACGGCTTCCAAAATATACAGGCATCAAAACGGCAAAGCAAAACCAGAAAATAAATCCTTGCCACTATGGGCCACTTACTACAACACTGGTCCCTGACTAACTGTCCAAGAGCAACCTACTACTGCCCAGGTACCTAACTGTCACAAAGAACAAAACCAGTCACAAAGACCTAATCCCACCACAAAGATGGTTTCTGCTGTTTAGTCTGACATGCACAGAGATCTTGTTCCAGGGCGGAGCATCCTCCCTAAACAGAATGGGAGCTTTATAGGGCCTAGAGTATTCAGACCTGCTTCATCAAGGCTCATTATCCCTCAGCCAGCCCAGGAAGCTCATAGCAGAAAAAAAATAAAAATAGTATGTGCATACTGCCTGAACCTGGCACAAATACAGGTATATCTCACATCCTGGACACAACCAGTAGTTTTTTTCTGACCCCCTGTGACAATATAAAAAAAAGAAAAAACACTAAAGTATGTGTCTAGACATAGAAACAGCTATTTGG
>BLSH010514122.1:929147-989435 GCA_018402905.1 Glandirana rugosa
CTTGCCCTAGTTTGAAGATGATTTTAGAACAGTTATATGGCTTCTACCGTTAATTAATACTTTTCAGACACAGTTTGAAGATGATCCACATTCACCTCCATTTTTGCTTTTTTTATGTTTTTATTTTTTTAAAAATATTTACAGTTATTTCCCTGTCCCCATTTTTTTGTAGGGCACTTGCCCTACCCTTACCCCCATTTTACTTCCTTTTGCAGCCCTCTGGGGCTTTCCAGGACTTTGTTACAGCCATTTTTGTGCCTAAAAGTTCGG
The DNA here is from genome assembly GCA_018402905.1 of Glandirana rugosa. Classification (NCBI taxonomy): domain Eukaryota; kingdom Metazoa; phylum Chordata; class Amphibia; order Anura; family Ranidae; genus Glandirana; species Glandirana rugosa. The sequence continues at coordinate 929,418 of BLSH010514122.1, forward strand.
GTCCCCATTGATTTCAATGGGGTTCGTTGTCCGTGCGATCGTTCGGGTTCCGTCCGGACCCGGACCCGGACTTTGTCCCGAAGTTCGGACGGACCAGCAGAACCCGAACTTCCAGGTGTTCGCTCAACTCTACTCACGAGAAAAAAAACAAAAAACACATAAACTGAACACCCTACTAGCTCAAATAGCAGCTCTAGACCAACAGAATAAACACTCAACCTCCCAGAGCAATATAGATAAACTAAACCAACTCAGAACAGAGCTAAAACAAATCCTTCTTCTGGACCATGACAAACATCTTAAATACTTAAAAACCACCTTCTACCTGTATGGTAACAAAGCAGGCAAAAACCTAGCAAGGTTAGTAAAAATTAAACAAGCGAAAAGGAAAATAGCGCAAATGACAGACCCTAAAACTGGGCATTTGACCCAACACCCTAAAGATATATCAAATATTTTCAAAAGGTACTATGAGACATTATACAACCTCAAAAATGATTCCAACACGACCCAGCCATCCCAAGCACAGATCAACAAATTTTTAAATAATCTGCACCTCCCCACAATTTCCCCCGAACAGGCAGCCCAATTAAATGCCCCTTTCTCGGCTAGGGAACTAGATACGGTCTTGCAAAAACTAGCAACGAATAAATCCCCAGGACCAGACGGCCTGTCCGCGGAATACTACCACACATTTAAAGAAGCACTCCTACCCCAACTACTAGAATTATTTAATGACATCGCTAACTCCGGAATGCCCCCTAAGGAAATGCTCAAAGCCATAATCGTTACCCTCCCTAAACCCGGTAAAACTACAGAATCACCACAAAACTTCAGGCCAATCTCTCTTTTAAATGTAGACCTTAAGCTGTACGCTAAACTAATAGCCAACCGATTAGCTGTAATAACCCCATCTCTGATCAACCCAGATCAAGTGGGTTTCGTTTTAAACAGACAAGCACCGGACGGCACCAGAAGGATGCTCAATTTACAAAAAATAGTGGAACACCGTAAGACACCAGCAGCCTTTATTGCACTAGATGCAGAAAAGGCCTTTGATAGGGTTCATTGGGGGTACATGACGTCGACCCTATCAAAATTTGGCCTAAATGGATTCATATTGTCGGCCATATCGGCACTCTATACCAATCCCTCAGCTCAGGTCTATACATCCTCATCTTTATCCGAAGAATTCGCTATCACAAATGGCACTCGTCAGGGATGCCCCCTCTCTCCCATTATTTTTACGCTGGTCATGGAACCTCTAGCGACAGCAATTAGGAACGCAACAGACATTAAAGGTATAGAAGTGGGAGACAAATCTTACACCATAGGGCTCTTTGCTGACGACGTTATCCTCACCCTGACTGATCTTGAAAATTCAATCCCAAGAGTGAACGATCTTATCCATAGTTTCGGAGAACTTTCGTATTATAAAATCAATATAGCTAAATGCCAAGCACTACCCCTAAATCTTACTAAGAATACCAAAACAAGAATGAAAACTCTTTTTCCATGCCAATGGGACACCACATCTATTCAGTATTTAGGTATACAAATCACCAACAACTCACAAACACTATATGCAGCTAACTATAAAGCCCTTCTTAAAGAAACCCAAACAGACCTAATGAGATTAAACAAACAATATGTGTCATGGTTGGGACGCATAGCCACATTTAAAATGGTAGTCCTTCCAAAAATTCTATACATCTTTAGAACGGTACCGATCCCAGTTCCCATTACCTTCTTTAACACAATCAATTCCTACCTAAAACAATTCATTTGGTTGGGCAAAAAGGCACGCATAGCTTTCTCGACCTTAGTAAAACATAAACGCAATGGGGGGATGGGAGCCCCCTCGATGATTAATTACTATAGAGCAGCGTTATTGGATCAAATCAAAGCATGGTTTGAACCCCAAGCCTCTAAACCCTGGGTCTTAATAGAAAAATACATGTTACGGGGAAAAAATTTCCAAAATTTGCTGATGGCTGTTGCCTCCAAACTCCCGCTCAAAATAAGAGACTGGCCTTCCATTACGGCCTCTATCGAGGCGTGGAAAGACCTACTAAAATTAAGCAAAGATAACATTCAGACTCCACTTTCCAAAGCACCCCTCCAGATATTTGAATTCCTAATACCAGACTTCTCGGCCCAAATATGGACAAGCCAACAGTTTAATTCCTGGGATGAAATCCCAGACGAAATTAAATCGATAGACACATTCAGGAGAAATCAAATCAACCACCTACTAAAATCCTACCAGCATACCACCATTCAGATAGATAAAAAGATATGGGACTTCTACCACAAAAAAGATAACGCTAAAGCAGGAATATCATACATTTATGAATTATTACAGGATGATACCCCTATTAAAAGAACACAAGCCATGCAGAATTGGGAAAGGGACCTGGGACAATCATACACGGAGCACCAATGGGCAAAAGCTCTTCAATGCGCCACGAAAGCCACCCATTGTGTTCTTCACTGGGAAAATAGTCTCAAGCTACTTCATAGGTGGTACCTAACCCCAGTCAGACTAGGGCGCATATACCCCGAGGCTCCCACAGACTGCTGGCGTAATTGCGGGCAAAGAGGACACCTACTACACATTCTATGGTACTGCCCATCAATAACTAACTTCTGGCACGCCACCTTCCAACTGATATCCAAAATAGCAGAGCAGAAGGTCACACCCACCCCTGATTTAGCAATATTAAACCTCACAATAGAACGATTCCCTCAAGGAGTAAGACAAATAATAATCCACATATTGTATGCTGCCAGATTGTCAATAATGCTCAACTGGAAGAAAGATCATGCCCCCAATTCAGAAGAAGTCATTTCCAGAACGAAACTGCAATACTCTTATGAACTTGCATTCGCAAGAGCAAAAGATAATTCGGACAGATTTGTCCAGAATTGGCAGGTCTGGAACAAACTTTTCTGAGAAAAATAAAGAGTGAATCATAAAGGATCCTGGAAGGAGCGCGGAAATGTAAAAGTAAATGTAAATGTTTATGGTAAATGTTGATGGTACATTAAGCATTTCAGATGGAAAAATGGTTTGGCCACTTGTTAACACATGTTCACAAGCAAATTTATTACTAGATTAGTTAGTTGTCAAATTTGTAGTCTTGATGGCGTACATCCTCTCCATTCAGCACTCCATGGTTAGGAACACATCCACTGACCCCATACCACAACGGGGATATAAAATACATCATCTAGAAACTTCTAAAGCTGATCAAACAACAGCCTGGCCACAGTTTGAGCCCAAAAGGGGTGGCAGGCACTTCCTGGTGAGAGAAGGAAGACTGGTTTATGTACTGTATTTATTTAGAATGGAATTTACTATATCCTTGTTAACCGTGCTGTAAATTCTGGTGTGATGTGGACTAGAAGTACTACTCATTTGTAATGGATGTATAAGATGTATCTGTTATACTTTAATAAAAATATTGAAAGTGAAAAAAAAAAAAAATAAATGAGGGAAAAACAACTCCCAGTGGCACTTGTCACCAGCCCAGCATATCACAAAAAAGCTGGGTCCCCAGAGGCCCACATAATTCTTCCCTAAGTCTGGGAGAAGGAACTTTCAAGATGGAGCACCTCCCCACATACCCTCAGTACCAGGCAGCCTGGATCTGCCATTTGACACTGATGTGACTACATCTCATCTTCAGACCAGCATTAGGGAATAGGGACAGATCAAAATGATCAGCACATTCCCTCTCCTCTTCTCCAAGCAACAGAGTACCTGTAAGTAAAAAACAGCACTGGGCTGCACACACAGGAACTGACAAGGAGGAGGCAGGCACAGACTTATTGCCATCACTTCCCACTACTGACAACCCTACCTCAGAGCACACACTGAAACAAATGATGCTCTCATAAAATAGGGAGATCAACAGGGGGATTTATGCAGATCAGTGCTGCATTGGCAATCCCGAGTAGATCATATTGGAGACTGTACTGCTCACATTAGATATCAGAGTACACTATAGCACATAAAGAGCTAGTGGATGTTCACACTGAAAAGGCTGAGGAAATTTAACAACTTAACATGGAACTTCACTCTCCCAATCAATATTGATTATTTTAATCCCCATGCTGCTAGCATTAGTAAATAGATAGTAAAGTCGATCGTGTTTTTTTTTTTTTTTTACATTTCTTTCGTTTCTTCCTGGTTTCTTGCCTTGCTTTGAATATCAAAAATGAATTAAATAGTGTTTTTGGTTTGTAGTGCTCAGATGCAATTAAGATCTGCTTTAAAGATGAAATCACCAACCTTGAAGACAGGTACATGACAAATGATTTAAAGGTCAGGGGTATCCTTGAGTAAGTTACTAACAACAAACTGGTACCCTAGCTTCAACAATTGTTCCAAACGCTGCTTCCCAGACAAACTCCTCAAGACTGTATAATTGATTGAGCCCGCAAAGTCTTTAAGCTCAGAAGCTCAAACATCTGCTCAAACATCTGCTCACCTCAGTCCCCAGAGATGTGTTAGCACTTGTTTACTTTTTCCATATTAACCACTTCCCATCCACACACAGCCTATAGATGGTGAACATGAAGAGTTGTCGATACGGGTTAATTTACCTGTATGCCACCCCTGCATTGGCAGCTCCTGTGTGGCTCACAGAGTGCACATCTGGGAGCCCGGTGATCCATGTGTGCCCTGGACACAGTGGATTACATTACCGATGTGTCAGGGTGATCACGTGAAATTGTACCATGTGATTTCTGTGTCCTATCACAGCAATCACATTGTACTAAATGGAAGCTGAATGTAAACATTGGTTCTCTCTGCTTTCACACAGATCAGCTGTGAGAGCAGAGAGAACTGTACAGCAGCCTGTCACAGTGCATGTAAACTTACAGACTACAGTGCCAGCCTGCCCTAGTATCCCTGATCCCTACCCCAGTGTCCCTGATCACTGCCCCAAGTGTAGTACCAATAAAAAATGCAGCCTGCCCCTATCACCTGTCCCAGTGCCACCAGTGCTCACAGTCAAACCACCATGCACCATACCAACATCCTGATCACTGTCATTCCCCATACCAGCACCCTGATCAACATCATATGCCATAACAACACCATGATCACCCCCATACCAACATAGTAATCACCGTCATATGCCATACCAGCGGCACAACCACCACCATTTGCCATATCAGCGACTTGATCACCGCCATACCTCATACCAGCGTCCTGATCACCATAGTAGGCCATTCAAGTGCCCTGATCACCGTAATATGCCATACCAGCATCCTGATCACCACCAAACCCATGTCCTGATCATTGATATATGTTGGGCATCAGAACAATAGCCAGCATATAATTAAAGGGAAAAAAAGAAACTCAACATATCATGCGGCAGTCTAGGTGGTGGTGGCAGAAAAACGACTTGTGCAGAAGCTTGAGGAGGTACTTTAGCCTTGGACTTGGCTGGTGTCCAGATCTTGCTTGGTGTGGAGAATGGATGATTATTGTTGAGAGTTGGAAGCAAAACGTTATCCAGGAGAAGTGGAAGACCCAAGGTTTTTGAAGAAGACATCGCCCTGTTAAAGATCTTTGATGTTGTGTTTAGTGGTGCTCAAATGGAATGGGAAACCCCAGTAATAAGGCACACTGTTTTTCTGATGAGGCAAGGTGATAGGTTGCAGGAGGCACCTTTTATTTAATGTGATGAGGGATAAGTCGCTGAAAATTTGTAATCTGTCCCCTTTGTAATCAATACTAGATGTATTGTGGGTGCTAGATGCTAGAGAGTAATGTTTCTTTGCTGTCATAATAGTAAAATCTCACTGCGATGTTCACTGATGTGCACCCATTGGTGGTTTGGAACCCAGGGAGTGGTGGGTGTGATCCAATGGCCAGTCTATACCCGAAATGGTGGACACTAAGGTAACAATTCAGCCCAGAACATAGGGTCTAAGGTCTGCATCTCCCACTGTTTCTGGTACTCCACAGATATGGACATTTTGATGGTGTTCTCTATTTTCCCAGTGCTCCTGTTGAAGTTGCAGTTGGGAGACAGTATAGTTTAACATATGAATCTCCTCTTATAGCACATGCATCTATTGTATTACCTCATTAAATTTGGTCTTAAGGTGGTTAGTGCGTTAACCTAACAAAGCAATCTCTCCCCTTAAAGTGATATTAAAGGTTTTCTTAGAAAAAACAAACAAACACGCTATACTCACCTGCTCTGTGCAGTGATCTTGCACAGAGCAGCCCTGATCCTCCTTTTCTTGAGACCCTTGCCAGTGCTCTTGGCCCCTCCCTCCTTCCAAGTGCCCTCAGAGCAAGCAGTTTGCAATGGGTGAGCCGCAGTACTGCATGTCCATTCACACACAGAGCCGTGGCTTGGCCCAGCCCCCTCTCTCTCCATATTGGCTGTGATTGAAAGCCAATGGATCCTGCTGGTGTCTCAGCCAATAAGGAGGGAGAGTCTCCTGAGAGCTGAGAATCTTGGGCACATCACTGGATCAAGATGAAGCTCAGGTAAGTATTAGGAGGGGCTGGAGTGTCTGCTGCACAGAGAAGATTTTTTACCTTCATGCATAGAATGCATGAAGGTAAATGACCTTGAGCCTTTAGAACCACTTTACCTCCTGACTGAGCAATCTTGCCTAAGTACATGAATATAGAGTGGTTATGTTATGCAAAAGTACCTCTAATTTATCATCCAGAACATCTGCTGTGAAGTATGACATCTGTGAAGAAGAAAGTGGTGGAGAGGCTTGATCATGAGCGACTTAGGAGTCGTGGGACTTAGTGGTGACAGGGAGCTGAGCATCCATTAAAATTGAGGCTGGGGATGTAGGAGATATCTCTCCATAGTAGTAGACTGCAAATCCTGGAGAGGATTTAATTTTGCCCATATGGTGCAGCAGATAGAAGACAGGTGAAATCTGAGTCTCCCAAATTGAAAAGAATCAAGCGTTATTCTTGACATGGGAGACACAAAGACAGAGTTACAATGGAGCTGTGGGATTATGCGTCTGCCATCTTGGGTTACCATGCATGCATCTGGTAATAGTGTTTTGTATATGGAGGTTTTCCGTTTATCCTGTTGACTTGTTTTTTTTTGTCTATTGGTTGAACTAGATGGACTTGTGTCTTTTTTAACTTGACTATCTCTGTAACTATGAGACTGTCAAATATGGAAGGTTTGCCTTTGTTTTACAAACACCACCAGTGGGCCTGAGTCAGTCTCTGAAGGTTCATATTTCTCCTGTTGCACATCAATTCTAAGCTGGCCATAGATTAATAAAAAGTTGGTGGAAAACTCTTAGGAAATAAATATTCTAAGAAAGTTTGTTCATTCTTCTAATCATTATTGGGTCAAGTCAACTTTCATTTTTGACCGTAGTGAAAAGAAAATTTGAAAAAGCAGGATGGAAAATTGTTCTTGAACGAACAATTCTAACAGTTTATGTGGTTTTCATTCAGTAAAGTCTATTAATTCAAAAACCAAATCTTAAAAGCAAACTAAATATTTTGAATGACATTAAAATGTTCTGAGAATATTCTGAGAATTTTAGTGAGAATTTTCCTAAGAACTTTTGTTTGAAATTCTGTCCATCTTTGGCCAGCTTCACTTAACCACTTCTGGACTTCCCCCACACAGATATAATGCAGCAGGGCAGCCCTCCTGCCTGAAATCATGTACCTGTATGTGATTGCATGCATGTGCCCCAGGACCCGCCGATCGTTCGGAGGAGAGGCAGAACAGTGTTCTGCATATGTAAGCAGAAACACAGATCTCTGACATTCCCCAGTCAAAGCACCCCCCCACACTTATAAAGCTCCCCCTAGGGACACACTTAACCCTTTGACCGCCCTTGATGTTAATGCCTTCCTTGCCAGTGTCATTAGTACAGTGACAGTGCATTTTTTTAGCACTGACCACTGTATTGGTGTCACTGGTCCCCAAAAAGTGTCAAAAGTGTCAGGTGCCACAATGTCGCAGTCCCCGTAAAAATCTCTGATCGCTGCCATTACTCATAAAAGTAGTAAGAAATAAATAACATTTTCATAAATATATCCTATATCGTTTGTAGATGCTATAACTTTTGTGCAATCAATACACGCTTATAGGGATTTTTTTACCAAAAATATGTAGCAGAGTACATATTGGCCTAAATTGATAAATAAATTTGATTTTTTACATTTTTTTATTGGGTATGTTTTATAGTATAAAGTAAAAAATATTGTTTTTTTTTCAAAATTGTCTGTATTCTTTTGTTCATAGCGCAAAAAATAAAAAGTGCAGAGATGATCAAATATCAACAAAAGAAATCTGTATTTGTGGGGAAAAGAGGACATCAATTTTATTTGGGTATAGCGTTGCACGTGCAATTGTCAGTTAAATTAACACAGTGCCGTATTACAAAAAATGGCCTGGTCATGAAAGGGGGTAAACCTTTCAGGGCTGAAGTGGTTAAGCTGAAGTGTGGCATTAGTTATTTAATCAGAGGGTTCCTCCTTATTAGGGAAGGTTTTTGAACCCTTCAATGATTGCGGCATAGGTTCCAGATGGGGCAGCCTTGCACAATCAACAAGTTATTGTCAACACAATCAACAAGCCCAGCATCACCCCGATCAGCTTGTTGCAGATGGGCATTTAACTGCACAAACTGTTTAACTATCCATCTACCCCTACTATGGGTAGTGAGCTTTGCCTGGACTGCGCAAAGCAGTCCTCCATGACTTAGGCAAAGTTTGTTAAAAAAAAACAAACAAATTATCTAGCTTTGTTAGAAAAAAGGAAAATTTGCATAAGCAGTTTGCATGACGTAATTTGTGAATGGTTTTAGTGACATTTTAGTCAAGGTGAAATTGATATTTTTTTAGGTAAAATAAATTTTATCCAAAAGCACTCCACTTATGCCTATTTCTTGGTCTTCCTATAAATAAACTACAGCATGGCACAAAAGCCACCCCAGCCTTTGACTGGACAATCACCCCTGTCACTTGATCATCTTTGTGTTTCATCATAACTATCATAACTCATATGTTGTGCAGGAGACCTTTATTGACTGCTAGAGTTGGCCATCTTCTGTCAATCTGTCAGAGTGCTGCTGTGTGGGACATTACAGGAAGCAAATATCTATACAGATTAGGTACTTATGTATGCTAGTTCAATGTTAAAATACACAACTGAACTCCAGATATACAGCTAAATACACAAATAAAACATACAAACATCCATCCTCAAATTTACACAGCTGTCTCACACAGCAGTTGGATGACACCATCCAATAATACAGTTAAGGAATACAACGATGTCCTCTTTCCACATTTCAGTCTCCTGACTGGATAATGAAAAAGCAGTAGCGGACTAATGAGGCTATCTTCTGTTCTCTTCTCCTATCAACATGCTTTTTGTCAACACATTTGCATGCATGACCCCTAATTGCCCCCCCTGCAATCCTTCCCTCTCTCAGTCTGGGTGTTGCTGTATACATTTTTGTATGGAGGATTTCTGATACCAAGTCACATTCAGACACTTATACTAGATGCACAGCTTATACAGTCAATGATTTATTAATGAATATAGAGCTGCATTAATTTGGGTATTTTATATTTGTCTGGATATATATGCAACAATTACAGTGAATTTATAGGCCTACTGAAAATAAAACTTTAACCTCTGTGACCAATATGGCCCTAACATATACAAATAAAAAGAGCTTTATGCCATTTTCAGGCTAGGCTCGGAAGTCGCCCAGGAAGGTAACTATACATTTGTTAAGTTTTCCTTTAATTGTCTTTGGAAATAAGTTGTAAACTTACAAAAGGTTGTGGATTTAATGAAGCTTAGAAAATTTGTGTTCAAGTGTCAGCAGCTTAATGACATAAAAGTAATTTCCAAAGCTTCACGTGTAATTTCATGTAATTGCACAATGCATCATAGCATGAATATATTTGGAGAATTTTGAAAACAGAAATGTATTTTCAGCAATAACTTTTATATATTATGCTTGCTTCCTAACATAATTAAAATCATTCCACTTTTAATTAGACATGTCCTTCTTCCCCTCTGACACAGGTAGATACTGTGAGGTGTCAATGTAGCAAGAACACTAACAAAAACTGCATTAATTTTGGTGCCATCTGCTGCTACTCAGTTTCTTTTCAAAATCCAGCAATACAAGTTAAAATTGATACTATATATTTATGCAGCACAAAACACATAAATCACACAAACACAGATTCAAAACCTCAGCGGGATAGTAGTACAAAGCATCAATGCAATTTGGATATTTTAATGTTTCCTCTTTCAATGTGTTTGATAACTAGGAGTGTTTTGCTTATTTTTATTATCACACAGCAATACAAGGTTTGCCAGTGTCTTAATGTTCAGGGGTGAAAATAAGCTTAATGAAAATGGTTCAATGTTGAGGTGTAGGACATTTTTTGCCTATTTTTTTGTTTTTGCCTATTTAAGCATTGTTTTAAGTATCAATAGTAGAGTATATTTTTCTTTAATTTAGTATGTAAGCAATCTAAGCATGTATTTACCTGGATCAGTTTGTAATGTTCACCCGCATTATTTTTTATATTATTTATTTCAGCAATTTTACATACAGTGCTGACAATTTACGCAGCATTAACAATTTACGCAGCACATTACATTGCATAATGTACATTCATATCTGTCCCTGCCCTCAAGGAGTCTACAATTTAAGGTCCCTTACCTCACATATACTTTATTCATACAGTACATACACATATTAGGGCTAATTTAGACAAGTAACCCACCAGCCAGGTCATATTTTTCACTGGCATTATTATCAGCACCTACCGTGTGTTATTGAAACAGGCATACATTTGGATTTCTAAATCTCATAACTCAAACTTGCAAGGTAAGAATGAACAGAGGTCACAGTGGTCCTGATGAGGTAACATGCCGGCCCCAAGTTAAATGCATCTACTTTGTTTGCCTTGCTTATCATCACTGCTCTTTCAACTTTCAATATCTTGTACTCTAGTTTTCTCTTTATTCAGCTTCGGGTAAGTTTTTATGATTCTTATATTTCCCATCTTTCTTTTTGCTGATAACATTTGTCTATTCTTTTCTATCTGTTTTAAGGGAGTATTATATTATATTATATTATATTATTTATTTTAGGGAGTATTATAGCTCTGATTGTACATACTATATGAATCCAGTTTATCACATGGTTGTTAATTCCGGCTCATATTCACAGTATATTGATTTATCTATTTTTTGTCCCCATTATCATGGTATATGATTTTTGATTCTGTATAAATTGGGATTAGATTATCTTTTGCATTTTAAGAATGTTTAAAGTTAAATAAAGTTTTATTACACTTTTCAACTTTACACCTGTCAATACTGTTGTAGATTTATGTCCTTAAAAGTATATTGATTGATTGATAAGTTATAGACTACGTCAATAAAATTATAGAGGCAAGCATTACTAACTTAGGGATGGAGAATGTTACCATGTTAGAATGGTTAGTAATGTAAATGGTAGAAGATTGGGCATAGATAACTATAACTTATATATCATAAACAGTACATCATACCTTATCGGGGTTTATACTTGTTATCACCCAAACACAATGTGCATTGTCTTCATACTGAACTGGATAGTTAGGTGAGGTTATAATGCCAGATGGTCCTTGAAGATTTGAACCACATGTTCTTGCTGTAAAAACAATATTATTAATACATTTAGAGATTAAAAATATAATAATTATGTGTTCCGGTGCATATGTTCATCTGAAAAAAAAATAATTATAATAATTTAATTTTACAGAATTAATTAACTTTTATTTTCAGCTCAATTTATTTACTGAACTTTATATCCAAAAACTGCAGCACATAATAAAGTAAGATTAATCTAAATGCAAAACATTATCTTTTACACTGTTTTAGCATATATGAGATGACTTAACCTTCCTAGCGGTATTCCCGAGTGTGGCTCGGGGTGGAATTTCAGCACCAAGAGCGGTAACCCCGAGCCACACTCGGGACTGCATCGCTGGATCCAGGCAATGTTTCTTACCTTGTCCCCTGGATCCAGCGATGTCCTCCCGCTGTGTCAGCTTGTCTCCCCGCGGCCAGATGACTCCTGTGTGCCGGGCTCCGTTCCCTGCGAGCGTTGCGTCGCACGGGGGCGGAGACCGGCGGGAAATTCAAAAAGTAAAACACACACAGTACATACAGTACACTGTAATCTTATAGATTACATTACTGTATGAAAACATTTCACACCCCCTTTGTCCCTAGTGGTTTGCCCAGAGCCCTGCATGCACTTTTATATAATAAATGTCATTCTTTCTGCCAGGAAACTTGAGAATGTCCATAGCAACCAAAAAGTGTCCCTTTGCGTCAAAAGTGGTTTTTGATCAGCTAGAAAACAGCGATAGTAAATAAGAATGATTTGCAGAATTGAGTGATACTGATTTTTGGGGAAATTTATCATCAGAAACTGAAAGTGACGATAGCGACAATTCTGCAACTGAGCAAATTTCTGCGTTTTTGGTTTGATTACATTATTGCATACATTTTATTACTATTATATTATTATTTTTGATAATTATTTTTAGTTATTTATTATATTATAATTTATGATTTCATTTTTCAAACTTTTTCATACCCGGGATGTCTACTAGACTCTTGTTTGGACAGATTTAAGTGAGTTATTCCTAAGAATTACAGGCCTACAATATAAAACGCCAAATTTTCATGCAAAATAATTGTACCGCTTTTGGAACAAAATTCCAGACAGAATCATACCGCCAGGGAGGTTAAAGAATACACACTTAAAAACACAAAACTGCACAAATAATATAAACAAGAACAAGTCCTGATATTTGAATACACTTGAATGCTTAGATATCAACAAAATAATAATCTGACCTGGCTTTGCAGAGTTCTAAATGGGAGCATCCATACAAAAAAATGATAATATCTAGGCAACAGACTGAAACACTTCAGTTAAACTATGCAGGGAATATTCCAATCAAACTGAAGCTCTAGCGGGGGAAATGGCTTTAGATATTGTGAAAAATTATTGCTACCTTTTTGCATGTTTTTATTATAATGTGTTTGACCATTAGGGAAAGTTTAGTAAAGTGAATGAAAATCCCAGGTCATCAAAACAGGGGTCGCCAATGGAAGATTTACCTTCTACTCCTTTTCCAGTGAAAATCATAAAATGTTTACTTTCCCCTTATTTTCTGCCCAAGTGACAACGATCATTAGATATACACAGAATAAGTTTGGTGAACTTTATTTAGCAAATAAATAAATAAAAATGAATTAAGAATATGCATTAGTTAACTCTCTGTTTAGTTTATTGAGTAGCTTATGTGAAATTTGCAAAAAAAAAAAAATACTCACTGTGTAAATCAGGGGGTAAGTTTTATTTTTATCGCTGTGCTTTTTATTTTTGGTGAAAAAAACATAGAAAAATAAGACTAATGAGGGGCTGTTTTGATGTTTTAAAACATTTAGAGATTTAAAACCTATTGTATGTATGTGTACTGTATGTTGTGTAATATTTCAAATACATTGCACACTTAAAAACTCCACAAAATTATTTATTAATTAATTTTACATTTGCTAAATTTCACATATTCCACTGACTCCAAAGCATTTTTACAAGATGGAAAAAATTATGAAGATTTTCTAATTTACACCAGAACCCATTTAGCAAGGATAACGAGCCAGAAATATGGGGCAGTGTTGCATTGTAAGTCTGTTAACTTGCTGTATATTTTCACTGGCAAGTTGTTCACTTGCAGAGCACTTGAAGCAGAGGTTCTAGTTCACACTTTTCCAATTTGTAGCAAATTTACATGGCAAGTCTCTAGCAAGAGCAAAGTAGCAGTGGTGAGCCTACAACAAGAGCTCTGCAAGTCTACATCATGAAAATTCAGCCTCAATGACTCCCGTGGTGGGATTACTATTGTACAACATAACTGAACCAGAACTTGCAGCAGACTTGCAGAATGTTTGCACAGAAAATTGATCTGGAGTCATGCGGACAAGCTGCAATTGTGCAACAAACTTGTGAAGCCTGGCAAGTATAGCAATAGCTTAGTAAGTCATTTTCGAACTTGTAACACAATTGCTTGCTATCTGGGAAGTTAAAGGAAAATGAAAACTCTCAATTTAGCTGATCTGTAATTAGCACAAGCAAATACTGAAGAAGGATTTCTTCAACTGGTGAACGGACAACAATATGAGCTTGGTAGAAGTTTTATGATAGCCAACTCAATTCAGATCCATAAAAAAGTTTTGCATGCAAAGAACATATAAAATCTGCTTTGGCTTTCAGTTTTCTACCCAGTTGTAGTTGGTCAATAAGGGGTCTGTTTGAAAGGTTACAATTAAAATATAAATTATTTTTTATATGTTGACCTATTAAAAAAAGCTGCTCTGAGCTATGTTTAATTGTTTAATGTTTGCAGTATTTGGACTACTGTAAAAACAACCCAGCAAGCTCTATTTACTATAGCGTTTGATGTTAGGTATTGGACAAATAGTAAGGCTCGCTTTAGGTGTTAGGCTTAATGATAGGAATGTGGAGGTTAAAGGTGAGGGAAAGTGTTACAGGTTCAGGGGTGAGTGTTAAAGAATGGGATTATAATTATATTTTAGGGGAGGTTATAAGTTAGGCAGTATTTTAAGGGTTTAGGTAAGGTGTTAATCGGGTTCAGGCAAGGGAGTTAAATCTAAAACCGTATTTTTAATATTTGGATGGAGTATGATGGAGTTAAACAATAGTCAAGCTTTCTTGGCAATCCAGGCCTCATTGGGGAGGTTCCCTTTATTTTTGTCTTGCAGTCATAACATGAAATGAAAAGTATGAATGAGTGAGGAAAATCCCCTCTTAGACAGCTGCCATCAGAACAAGTGCCTCCTGTTGACTAGTTTATGGGTTTATGTGCATACACCGTAATCATTGCAGTAGTACATATACAAATCTAGATGTCAGAGATCTTACACAAAAGAGGTAGTTCCACCTGCAATACGCATTTTTTGACAGGGTTACATAATATATACAAATTACACACCAGACCGTATTTACAACACAATGTACAGTATAAGTCCCCTGGCTTACATGATATTTACAAATTACCCACAACCACCATATTTACAATACAATATAAGATGCAAGTATAGGGTTAGGTTACCTGTTAACTACAGGTCGACCCATGGTGATTGCCGTATGTCCCCACACAAAATAGAATCTTAGCTTGGTCACAAGGCATTATATTCCCCCATCCTTTCTGTACTGTGGCTAATATAATTCTCGCTAATTGGTCACTGTACTTAGCAAATGTATATTGGGCACAGCCTGACTGGATGAGTCAAAGAAGGCTGCTGTTTGATGATGTGATCAGGGAAAACAAAAGGCCATCCTTTGAAGTGGAGCTAATTACAGTAACACCAACACACCACTCAATAGTTTAAATATATTCCTGTCTAACTGAAATATATTTCTAACTACAATATTATCTACAGCTGTTAATGGAGATTTCACATAAACCCATTATGTAACACTCCATTGGAAGATTTCCCCTCTGTTCCTATGCTGGTGACAACTCAGATCGTTGGATTTAATTTCTTATTGTGTCCCTATAACAATCAGGGAATATTAGGGCAAATAGGAAGGGTAAATTTCCCCAGTGGGAACACAGACAGCAATAAAAACTTGACATGGATTCCCACCCCTTCCTATTACATTTTTAAAAAATTGCCTTTAGATACACAGTGGTCCATGTAAACAAAATGCTATGCAAATGTCTCAAGCATCCGCACAGCTCTCATGAATAATGGCCATAATTTGCCTAATATATTTCCTGTGATTACCAGTTCCAGCTGCATCTCGTGTCCATAATATTTTATTGGGAAGATTGAGATATTGTGGAAGTATGCCATATTATATGTCCTATTATAGCCATTGGATGGAGTTGAAGTCATTCTTTGCTTTGATGGATTTGGTGCAGAAACACAGGAATCTTTAGCTGCCTTTAGTGAGTCTGGGTTTTTCATGTGATATTGCTGTACCTTGAAGGAGCATGTGTACCTCTAAGGTAAGCCTGCTCTGAGTAATTTATTGCTTTTTTTTTCTCAATAAGAATTGATTAAGGTTTTCAGTGAGCAGAAAACACAGTACATAGATACATACATTTAAGCATGTAATCGCTTTCAGTTACATAGGAACAATAAGCCCAAATGTTTAATACACAATCTAATTGTGAACATTTTTGGAAACGGTGGAGGGTGTCAACCAGTGTCACACTAAAAAAAGCATTATAAACATGTAGATTAGCAATCAGAAACAGTGAATATATGCTATCTAAATGAGGTCAGAGGGGTGCCCATGCAACAGAAACTTCCAAATACATATAATGAAATATGAAGGTAAAGTAGAGAAAGAAGAGAAGGTGAAAGACTAAGTGAAATAGAGTCGCAACATCGTCTGAAAAGAGCCCTTATGGCCCAAATGATTCCAGAGTCACAGTTCAGCTCACAACAATGTCATCATATGCTTTGGAATATTTGAATACAACCCAGACATTCCAGGTTTTAGCAATTTTTTTTCTATATTTTCATTTGCTATAGCCCTGATTTCTTACATGGCATAGAGATTATCCACTGTGCGGAGCCCATTCTATCAGGGTGGGTGAGTACACGGATTTGTTTTGGAATCAAAGATTTCACCACCGTGAAAAGATGTCTGGTTAGGGACTTTTTATATTTCTTAATTAAACAGTTGGCTGTATGTAAAAAGGCAGCAAGCAGGGGATAGCTGTATTGCGGTATCGGTGATCAATTTTATGGTATCAGTAACTGAACGCCAGAAGTTCTGTATGAGGGGGCATTCCTACCAGATATGTACTATAGAGCCCCGCTCCTGATTGCAAGGCCAGCACTGATCAGAGGTATCTGGAAACCATTGTTTCAGTTTGACTGGTGTCGCATACCAATTGGTAAGAAGTTTAAATGAAGTCTACTGAAAACGAGTGCTGATGGAGCATTTGTACGTGAATGTGCACGCATGCATCCATTGCTCATCTGTGAATGTTGCATTTAAGGTTTTTTCCCAAAACAACTTATGAGTATCCATACCTGATGTGGTGCAGGATTGCAACCAGGAGTAAACATACGCAGTCGATTTTTTGACTCGAGACCCTTCTCGAGACCCTGCTATACAGATTGTTTCCAGCGGTGTCAACTGTCTCTTAAATTTTGGAAACTGTGTAGCTGTCTATAGGACCAATGTGTCATACATGTGTTGTCTTGATTGTTTTGTATGGCAATATAAGATTTCCCTTTACCCTGGTGGATACAATGTGTGGCCAGCATGGTTTTGGTTTTGTAAACATAGCTTTGTAACTGTGGGGTCAGGCCAGGTGTAAAGTCTGGGTTAGAGCCTAAGGGAGTCAAGGGACCTGGGGAGGTGGAGAGATTGAAGTCTTTTGTGACCTTTTGAAAGATCCTAAGCATCTCACCTATGAGTGGATGCCATTTTAAGGTGTTTTGGCATGATTCCCAAGGGATCCAGGGTGAATAGGTCACTGGAACAATGTCTACACAGTTCTCCAGTGCTACCCAATCTTTATTGTCCATGTGGCAGTTCCAGTCGATAATGCGAGTAATATGGGAGGCATAGTAGTAATACTGGAAATTTGGAAAGCTCATTCCTCCATTTTGTTTGGTTCATGTGAGTAGTTGGAGTCTGATTCTGGGTTTCTTTGAGGCCCATATGAATTTTCTAAGCATTGATTGTAATGCTTGAAAGAAACTTGCTGGTATAGAGATTAGGGATCTGAAACAGATACAGTATCCTAGGTAGGAGGGTCATTTTTATTATCACTGCCCTACCAAACCATGGGAAATATTTCAAGGTCCATCTTTCAAGATCTTTGTTGATGTTTTGTAGTAGTGGTTTAAAATGTGCGACATACATAGACTTCAGATCTGGTGTGAGTCATATCCGCAATTATCTAAGTGCTTTTTCTTCCCATTTAAAGGGGCAGTTATTACACGTGGAGGCTAAGGTGTGTGCCTTCAGAGTTAAATGTAATGCCTCCGACTTCTTGTAGTCAATTTAAAATTGGACACATACCCATAAGGCCTTGCATAAATTGGGTAAAGAACTATGAGGTTGGTAGATAACAAATAGCAGGTCATCCACGGATTTATAGGTTTTATCGCCTAACTGAAAACCATGTATGGACATGGTGTTTACTGTCCTTATCAAAGGTTCCAGTGTCAGGATGAAAAGTAAGGGGGGCAGCATTCACCCTTTTCTTGTGCCATTATATAAGAGGACAGGTTCAGACAGTGTGCCATTAATTTTTAACTTAGCCTTTGGGAACTGGTATAATGTGGATATCCATGAGAGCATATGTGACTGTAAGTCAATGGGAGAGGATGTCGTGAACAGGTAGTCCCAAGAAACATGGTCGAAGGCTTTTCTGCATCTGTAGACAGCAGCATACAGTACCTTTGAAATTGTTTGCATGTGCCATATGAATTAGAGTCAGAGCCGTTGTGATATTGTCCCTGGCCTCGCTGCCTGGCATAAATCCCACTTGTTCTGGGCCTATTAAAGTGTGTAGAAGGGGGCGCAGTCTGTTAGCCAGTATCTTAGCAAATAATTTAAGATCAAGGTTAAGTAGGAAGATTGGTTGATAATTAGCACAGTCCAATTTGTCTTTGGCTAAGGAAGAAATGTGACATGGGCCATCAATAAGTCTTCTGGTACATTCTGCAGATCTTTCAAATGGTGTTTTCAGCAGATGTGGTATCAGAAGGGTAGCATAAGTTTTATAATAATGGGTGGTAAAGCCATTTGACCCAGGGCTTTTCCCAGTTTTAATTGACTTGATTGCCCCTGCCAGTTCCTCCTCTGTAAGTGGCTCTTCCAACTGCTGTGCATCTGTCTCCGAGAGTTTGGGTAATGCACTATTGATGAAGTAGTCCTGTATGATCTATGTGCGGGTGCCCGAGAGATCTGCAGGTTTAGGGGGTTGTCGTAAATTATATAGTTCCATGTAATATGCATGGAACACCTTGGATATTTTATGTCATGTGTCAAACGTACATCTCTAGTTTTTATGGCATGGATGTTTGTGGCCAGTTGAGAGTCTTTTAGAGCCCTAGTAAGAAATTTGCCCGATTTGTCACTATGCTCATAGTAGAACCCCTTCTTTTTTTGAATTTAAGTTTTTATTAAGAAAAAGGAAAACAATAAAAGTAGCATATACAAATTGTACAGTCAGAGTTCAAATAACATGTATACTGAACAAAGCATTGTGTAGCATACAGGTACATTAGCATATGCTTTAGAGTGTTACAAAAATAGAAAAAAAAGGAGGGGAAGAAAGAGAAAGGGTTGAAAGTAACCTGAGTAAAATACATGTAAACATGTCAGCCTGCTTGAATCTAGGTTGGGTGTTTGAGTATCATATCGCACAGTAAAATTCTGAATATCAAGTGGTAAGAAGTGCAAGAGACTTGGAGACCTAGAAGCCATATTGAGAGCGATCCCATGTATCCCAAGACTTATGAAATTGAATTAGGGTGTCTTCATTCAGAGCCGTTTGGTATTCCATGGCCCTGATCTCTTTTATGTTGGAAATAAGTTTGTTACTAGATGGGATAACTGTAGACTTCCATAGCTTTGGAATAGCGCGTCTAGCCACTGTTAAAATGTGTCTAATTAAAACTTTAGAAGGTTTAGATATCCCTTTGATAGGAAGGCCCAGGAATAGGTGTAGAGGGTCTAAATGTATGTCTACTTCCAGGATATGGACCAGAATCTCTCGAACTACTTCCCAAAACTTTGCAATTTCAGGACAATCCCAGAAAGTATTATATAGGGAACCCCTACCTGTCTGACATCTCCAACACAGATCCGATAAGTCTTCATTTATGGCATGTAGGGTTGTTGGGGTCTTGTACCAAAACATCAATATTTTAGATATGTTTTCTTTATACACTACGCATCTGGATGTCTTGGCTGCGTTTTCCCAGATTAATCTCCATGTATTAGAAGAGATGGATCTATTGAGAGCTTTTTCCCATTTTCCCATGTAGCTGTGAGCCTCCTTCTCCGAAAAGGAGGAAAGAAGCAGTAGTTTATATAATTCAGAGATCAAATTAGGTTGATTAGACCCTTTCATAGCTAGCCTCTCAAAATCGGTGGGTTGGTCTAGCCTTTTCAACAGTCTTGAGGTGTAAAAAAAGTGTCCAAACTGTAGGTACGAGTACAAGGATTGTGGTGTTAGCTTATTATGTTGATCTTGCAGTTGTTCGAAAGTCCACAGACCACGGGTGGTTGGATTGGTGAGATGTTGAATCTGAAACACCCCCTGCGCGGCCCAGGGCAGCATTTGGGGTCTAGAGAGACTATCTGGGATATCAGGGTTGTACAATATATTGGTTAAGTATGAACAAGGGGGGGCCAAAGCTCCCTTACCGTTATATTCATGCCATATTTTCCTAGTGAAAGCCACCGAGTTCATATGAATGAACGTGTAGCGTGTATCGTTTGAGGTCGGTGGCTGGGTCAGTAAGGAGGACAGATGAATGGGATAGACCGAGGTAAGCTCAATTTCCGTCCATCTATTACTCGGCTTCATATCCATCCAGGACAAAGTCTGCCGGAGATGAGTTGCTAAGTAATATTTGGTCACGTCCGGTGCCCCCAGGCCACCTTCCCCTCTCGGGGTCATGAGTACTGTTCGTTTAATCCTAGGTTTTTGATTTCGCCAAATAAAAGTGAAGAATAGGTTCTGAAACTTTTTTAAGTGGGTCTTGGATATAGGGATAGGCAACGTCTCAAATAAATATAGGAGCTTGGGCATAATTGCCATTTTAAGAACATTTATTCTGCCCATCAAGGATATTTCCAGTGGCATCCATTGGTGAACAAGGGATCTGATGGATCTAAGTAATGGGTCGAAATTTGCTGAGTATGATTGAGAGTAATGTGGGGTTATATATGTCCCTAGGTATTTAATGGCCTGCGAGCACCAGTGATAATTGTAGTTCTGTTTCAATTGTGCCAGTTGGGCCTCAGGGATATGCAATGGAAGGGCTTCTGTTTTGGTTTTGTTAATCTTGTAGCCGGATATGTCGCTAAAGAGGTGCAACAGGTCATGTAAAACCGGCAGGGTGGTGTGGGGTTTCCTCAGCGTAAGTAGAATGTCGTCTGCATATAATGAGAGTTTGAACTCTTCTTTTCCTACCTCAATTCCCTTAATGTCCGGGTGGGACCTGATGGCTGCCGCCAGGGGTTCCAAACATATTACAAAAAGAAGGGGGGACAGGGGACAGCCCTGCCTCATGCCGTTGTATATTCTGAAGGTGTCATTGGGAAGCTTCACTTGGGCCGAGGGTGATGAGTATAGGGCGGTAATGGCCTTAAAAAAGGGGCCTTTGAAACCTACGTGCTGGAGGGTATCCAGCATGTAGGGCCAGCTGAGCCTATCAAATGCCTTTTGAGCATCTAGGCTCAGAAGGAGGGCTGAATTTTGAGTGTTGTTTATAACGTCTATCAGGTCAATTGTCCTTCTAGTATTATCTCCCGCCTGACGTGTTTGGACGAAACCTACTTGGTCTTTGTGGATTAGTTTTGGGAGGATTATTGCTAAACGATTGGCTAGTATTTTAGTGAAAATTTTATAATCAGAATTGAGTAAAGCAATAGGCCTATAGTTGGATGGGGAGGAAGGGTATTTTCCCTCTTTCGGTATTACTGTAATATATGTATGCTGGAATTGGGAATGTGGTATTTCGCCTTTCATTAGGGATGTATATAACCTTAAGAGTGTGGGGGCAAGCTGTGTAAGAAATTGTTTGTAATACAGGTAAGTGAAACCGTCAGGTCCTGGTGTCTTATGGGAGGGAAGGTCCTTTATAACCTTTTCCAACTCTTCAAGTGTGATTGGGGCGTTGAGTGATTGTCTATCTATTGTGGTCAATTTGGGTAGGTGGATTTTTGATATAAACTCCTCAAACTTTTTGTGGCTGTACTGCGGATGTTGGTCAGGGGATAGGCAGTTATATCATTTGCTATAGAACTTTCCAAAGGTGGCTGCTATACCCCTGGGGCAGAAAGTAGGGTTTCCATCAGACTGACATACAAATTCAGAGGGACCGCTACCAGACCTAACTTCCAATCTATTAGTAAGCATTCTGTGTGGTTTATTGGAGAAGCAGTAAAATTTTTGCTTCATCCACTGTAGGTTTTTGGACATTTCTTCCGTGTCTAGGGTTTTGAGTCTATCCCTGAATCGTACTACTTCCTTTAAATTTCCTATAGAGGAACAGTGCGTGAGCTTGCTTTCAGCTCGTTGCAGTTGCTGTACTAAGGAGTGTTTCTGAGAGATAGCCTCCCGTTTGATTTTAGATCCTAGCGCTATGAATTGCCCCCTAATGACTGCCTTGTGGGCCTCCCACAGGGTGGAGATCTGCGTGACTGAGTTTTCATTGAGTCTAAAGTATTCCTCAAGGGAGCGGGTGATGGTCGAAGTGACTTCCATGCGTTTTAGTAAAGATTCATTTAAACGCCATGGAGCCCTATGTGAGGGAAAATTGGTCACACTTAAGTCAATAGATATACCATAATGATCAGACCAAGTATTGATTATGATATCTGAGTCTCCCATCATTTGACCTAGAGGACAGGACACTAAAAAATAGTCCAACCTTGAAAAAGTATGGTGGACTGGGGAGAAAAAAGAAAACTGTCTCCCTGTGGGGTGTCTGACTCTCCAGGAGTCTAGTAAATTGTGTTCTCTTGTCCACTGGCGAAATGAAGAGGATTGCTTCATAGTTCGTTTGGACGGTTGGTGGCCACGGAGAGACTTCCTGTCCCTAGCTGGGGACATTACAAGATTGAAGTCTCCTCCCACTAGCTTAAGCCTGTGTGAAGAGTCTAATAAGGGAGATATTTTGTCTCGCAGAAAACTCAATTGACCCACATTTGGAGCATAAACGTTTAGTAATGTCAGCTGGGTCTGATTGTATGAGCAATGCAGAGCTATGTATCTTCCCATTTTGTCTATGTTAGAAGTTTGCACTTTGAGACTAGAATTCTGTTTAATTAATATTGCAACCCCCGCCTTACCTGAGGGATCTGAGGCCATGTATTGTGTGGGAAAGTATTTATGGGCGAAGTTAAGGGAACCCCCTTTTTTAAAATGGGTTTCTTGGATAAATATCACCTCAGCCTTAGACTGCCGGAACTCCCTTAGTGCCAACCACCGCTTCCTTACCGAATTCAACCCCTTAACATTACATGATACTACTCGTAGTGCCATAAAACAACATTCAATAAGAACATAGAGTCTCTGCAGGCTGAGAACAGTGAACAAAATAAACAAGTTAGTAACCAAACATGAAAATGCAGGAGCCCGGAAGGGATGTCCGCAGCCCGGTGCAAACCTGAAGGGCATTGCGGAGATCCCCCCCGGGATGGGTTAGTACCTGAATTTAGTCGTGTGGCCCAGGAGAGGCCTTTGGTGGAACAAATGGACTTACAAACATGGAATTTAGAAATAGTGTCACATTTGGAAACTTCCAGAGGCCCGTGGAGGTCACCACGGACGAAGTAGGGTGGCATGTGGGTGGCCAGAGGAGACGACAGACGCCCACCGCTACGGTTCTGAAAAGGACTTAGATAGTTAGAAATTTCAGTACTTATCTGCGAAAACAGACCCCATGGGTATTTGTAGTATCCTTTACAGGATGACATCCAACATGGGCAGGAAGAATCTCCCAAACTTAAAAGAAAGAAGGGGAGGAGCACTAATCCAGCAAAACAAATATTTGAGGGGGGCTTTCAAGTGTCATTGTATGATCTGGATCTTGGGGTGCGTTGAGGTGTAGAGCCTTGTTTCCTCGAACCTGGTTCTGACTGGGGTCCAAAGCTTGTTAGGGGTCGTCATCGGTCTTGGGTTGGGGATGGGAGCCAACAAGGCCTCTTCTGGTAGCGGTGGAAAACCCAGTCTGGACAGGAAGGCTTCACTTTTGGTAAGATCTCGGAGGTGATGTTGAACCCCATCTTTGGTCACTGTTAATTTGAAAGGAAATCCCCAGCAGTAAGTGATCTGAAGTTGTTGCAGGTGGAGAGTGACAGGGCGTAGAGAACGTCTTCTGGCAAGAGTGATGGGGGAGAGGTCGCTGTATATCTGCAGTTTTTCCCCTTTGTAAGTTATATTGGATTTATTGTGAGTAGCATTTAGTAGGGTTTCTTTACTTTCATAGTAGTGGAGTTTAACCACTATATCTCTGGGTCTGGCCCCTGCTGGTGGTTTAGGGGCTAGCTACTGGTGGGCCCGGTCCATACGCCATTCTATGTCTGGTAATGTGGGGGCCATAGTGACAAACAGTCCCAGCAGATATTCCTTTATCTGTGTGTCTCCCACTGTCTCCGGAACTCCTCTAATTCTGAGATTTTGCCTTCGTTCTCAGTTCTCCAGGTCCTCTTGCTGAGTTTGGAGGGCATTCAATTGCTGTTTTAGAGCATGATTGTCCTCCTCAAGAACCTGTACATATTGTATAAGTTCATCCACCTTGTCTTCAACCTGATCGGTTCTTTCCTCTACATGTGCTATTTCTCCCCTCAGCTCCTTTGCTAACTTGCTGACTTCAGTGGAAATCGTGCTAGTAATGTTCTGTAGGAGAATATTTAGCTTGGTGTCCAGAATGTCAACTGTTAAATATGGGATAGAGGTGTTTGTATTGTTAGGAGTCTGTATTTCCTCTCCCCTAGCGTCTTCCGCGCTGGACATGCTTGGCGGCTGGGATGCGTTACTACTCGAGGCCGGGGATCCTGGCCGAGTCAAGAATTTGTCCATGTAAGCAGGCCGCGGGGCGTTAAAAGGCTTATAATATCCCTTCTGCTGCCCGATTTTGCCCATACGGATCCTCACCTGAAGCTGAGTCCTTTGCCCGCGCTCCCTTGGCTGAGAGATGCTTCGTTAGCTGTGAGGGAGCTTTTAATGATAGCGGTGAGACGGAGCTAGGTTAGTGTGCGTCCGCCATCTTCAGCCTCCGCGCATGCGCCCCGAACCCCTTCTTTAAGAAGAGGGTTCTCTTCCCTTTAAAGTCAAGAATTGTTTGTAAGGATTACCTTAGCTCTTGGAATTCAGTCGCCGTGTGCAATGCCAGAGATTGTTTATGTTGTGATTCTAATTGTCTTGTTTTGGATAACAAGTCATTAATCTCTTTTTCTGTCTCTCATCCTCCTTCTGGCCCCCAGACTTATTAATTCCCCCCTAACCACACACTTATGTGCTGCCCATATTATCATGGGAGAAAGTTCATCTGTTCAACAATATAGACGGATTAAGTCTCCGTGTGCCTCCTCTGCTATGCAGAGGCGGCATGTGCAGGGTCAAAGAGATTGGTGCGTGGTCTGAAAATGTCTTAATGCCCACCTTAGCATCCGACGTGTGTGGTAGATCCCTCTGTGAGAGGAATATATAATCAATTCTAGTGAATTTGTTGTGTGGGGTGAGAAAGAGGTATAGTCTCTGTCCAATGGGTTAGTTGCTTGCCACATGTCAACTAGTGTAAGATTGGCTAGAAGGGATTTTATTTTGCGTAACTTCCTATAAGGTAAGCTAGATTTTTTATTGTATGTGTCTTGTAATGGATTTAGGGGCACATTAAAATCCCCTCCCAGTATAATATACCCTTATGCGAAACCTTTTAGTTCTTGAATCATATGCTGGCAAAACGTAGTATGGCCTGTGCTAGGGAAGTAAACATTAGCCAATGTTATGGGTGTCCCCGCCCACTGCCCTTTGAGGAAGAGATATCTTCCATTAGGATCTGTGTACTGTTGAGTGATATGCAAAGCTGCATCTTTATGAAGGAGGATAGCAACCCCTTTAGATTTGGACTGGTGGTTTGTTGAGTGGTAAGCCTGCGGGGAGTGTTTGCTATGTAGTTATGGTACCATGCCTGTTTCAAAGTGAGTCTCCTGTAGAAATACAACTTTAGGTTTTACCTTATTCAGTTCCTTCAGCAATGAGACTCTCTTTTCAGGGATATTCAAGCCCCATACATTGTGCGACACCAGAAAGGGTTGCTTGCCTAATGAGGAATATGACTTGTTTAACCACTTCATCTCCAGAATGATTTCCCACTGTAGGACAAGAGCACTTTTTGCGATTCGGCATTGCAATGTTTTAACTGACAATTGCGCAGTTGTGCGACATTGTACCCAAACAAAATTGACGTCCTTTTTTTTCCCACAAATAGAGCTTTCATAGAGCTCTAAGTCATTTCTGATCACCGCTATTAACAAAAAAAGAGTGACAATTTTGAAAAAAAAAATATTTTTTACTTTTTGCTATAATACATATCCAAAAAAAATTATAAAAAAACAAATTTATTCAGTTTTGGCGGATATATATTCTTCCTCGTATGTAGTAAAAAAAAAAAATTGCGATCAGCGTTTACTGATTGGTTTGCGCAAAAGTTGCTGCGTTTACAAACCATGAAAATTAATTTATGGCGTTTTTACTATTTTCTTTTTTTACTAGTAATAGCGGCGATCTGCGATTTTTATTGGGACTGTGATATTGCAGAGGACATGTCAGACATTTTTGACAGGTTTTTGGGACCAATTACATTTATACAGCGATCAGAAATTTAAATATCCACTGATTACTGTGTAAATGTCATTGGCAGTGAATGGGTTAATCTGTAGGGGGCAATCTAGGGGTTAACTATGTTCTCTAGGCATGTTCTAACTGTGAGGGGGCTGGGCTGCCAGGGGTATAAGAGACCTAACTGATCCCAGTGACACGGATCAGTAGATCTCTTAAATTTTGCCTGACAGAGTGGGGAACCGCCGCGTTGACATCATTGGTTCCCTATTTTTCTTCTGTGCCAGGCAATCGCGGCTCGCCGGCGGACATCAAGTTCACCCGACCCACGGCCATACTGCTGGAGCATGAGAGCATGCCACCGGTGATGTGTTCCCACCCACTAGTCGCACACACACGCATGCCGCCGTTTATAGACAGCGATTCACGCTATCCAGTCATTCTGCAGCAGTAAATGTATGCAAGCAGGTCATTAACCAGTTAATCAGCAGGTGTGACTCAGGAATGTCAACGGGTATGTAGGCCTTCAGATAGAAAAAGCTCACCAAGAAAGAGTCAAAGGTAAGAGGAAGGAAAGAATGAGGTAAGTATTGAAGAAGTAAACTAGCTCCAGCCAAAGAGATAGGTGCAGGATTTTCAAATTATGAGCTGGTACTCCTGGCCCCACTACAGAGATCTGTATGGGGTGGGAGGCATCAATAAATGTCTCCGCCTGGTGACCAGTGGAGAGTAATATGCGGTAGGTTGACTAACCGAAAAGGTCGGTAAACACTACCTGAGGGGGTAGTGGGAGGTAATGCGTACAGAAACGTCTAATATGAACAATTTAGTTGTCACCGTACTAACAGTATCAAATAACACCGAGCACCTTCCGCAACCTCTACGACTGTAATGTCCCAAATGGGATCCATGTTTATATATATTTTCTAGTCTATTGGTATAGTGACATATAATCCGATAATGCATATCTGGACAAATGTGCTAACTCTTAAAGTTCAGAAAGCGCTACAGTGTGAAAT
Source organism: Glandirana rugosa (assembly GCA_018402905.1). Lineage (NCBI taxonomy): Eukaryota > Metazoa > Chordata > Amphibia > Anura > Ranidae > Glandirana > Glandirana rugosa. The sequence goes on from BLSH010514122.1 coordinate 957,084, forward strand.
GAGAACACTAAGGGGTTGATTTACTAAAGCTAGAGAGTGCAAAAACCAGTGCAGCTGTGCATGCTAGCCAATCAGCTTCTAACCTCAGTTTGTTCAATTAAGCTTTAACAATAAAACCTTGAAGATGATTGGTTTCTGTGTGGAGTTGCACCAAATTTTGCACTTTCAAGCTTTAGTAAATCAACCCCTAAGAATGATTAACAGTAAGGATGCTTTATAAAACATACCTATATTGCTATTGAAAGATGATGAGAGAACTATAATAAATCTAAACAGTTATTGCTATAATTAGAGAGCTGTGAAGCAAAGTAACATGAAATCTCCAACAAAAAACACCATCAAGTGTCATTTACCATTCACCCACTCTGGGAGGTGAATGCTAGTGAAATGACCTTCGGGTGCAGCCCCCCCATCAGCAGAACCCAGGCTATTGGGGTGTAGTTGTAAATGTGTCCTATCCAGGCCACTGTGACAGATAGGTGTTCCAGCACCGGGCCAGCCTAAAATAAGGAGACTGGCCAGGCATAGGTAGCAAAAACAGTGTAGTCCTGGTGTTCATCATAAATTTAAGCTGGATAATGCAGTAAGTCATCGGGAAGCAGCTCAGACAATTGTCTGTCAGGGATGCATAGTTCAGCAAGCTCTACGGTCTGTCAGCATGGCCACTCAAACAGATTCAATGTGTGAAGATCCACAAAGGATGCATAGACAACCATGTGGAATCTCAGTCAGTGGGAGAAGAAAAAATGAGATATACACTGTCATTTGGGGAATCACCTGTAGGGGTTGCCAGAAGAGCAGAAAAGAAGTGAACACACCAGAGGCTGTAGAGAACAGGGAAGCAAACTATAAAATCTTCCCGAACCTTGTATAAGTCACAGGTGTTGAAACTGAAAAAAGGTATAACAACCAAGGTTAACAGTATTTAGCCTCCAGTCTATCCATCAAATGAGGTTTGGAGGGGGATGTATTGGGGGTATGAGGAGGAGTAGTATCTTTGAATGGCAAGCAAAATTCCTTGTACCACTCCGGTAAGTCAATTGCAGGCAAGTGTAGTTTTTCACAAAAGAAAGGAATATATTCTGACATTTTCAGATAATATTGTTTCCTCCTTAAGGTGGCATTCAGGACAAAAGTAAATCAGGACAAAAGACAATAGTGATAGGGTATCCCAGACTCACGGAGCGTATCCAGCAGTGGACGCAGAGCTTGCTTGTTTTGGAGGGTGATAGGTCCTGATAAAGGGTTGTCATTGAAGATTATTCGATCATTCTTCCTGGCTTTACTGGGGATGTCCTCTTTTAACCTCCCTGGCGGTATGATTATTTCAGATTTTTGGTGCTGAAAGCGGTACATTATTTTGCATGGAAATTTGGCATTTTATATTGTAGGCCTGTAATTCTTAGGAATAACTCACTTAAATCTTTCCAAACAAGAGTCTAGTAGACATCCCGGGTATGAAAACGTTTGAAACATGAAATCATAAATTATAATATAATAAATAACTAAAAATAATTATCAAAAATAATAACGTAATAGTAATAAAATTTATTTAATTATGTAATCAAACCAAAAACACTGAAATTTGCTCAGTTGCAGAATTGTAGCTGTCGTCACTTTCAGTGTCTGATGATAAATTTCCCCAAAAATCAGTATCACTCAATTGTGAAAAGATTCTTATTTACTATCACTGTTTTCTAGCTGATCAAAAACCACTTTTGACGTAAAGGGACACTTTTTGGTTGCCATGGACATTCTCAAGTTTCCAGGCAAAAGGAATGACATATATAATATAAAAGTGCATGCAGGGCACTGGGCAAACCACTAGGGACAAAGGGGATGTGAAATGATTTCATACAGCAATGTAATCTTACAGATTACAGTGTACTGTATGTATACTGTGTGTTTCACTTTTTGAATCTGCCGCCGGTCTCTGCCCCCGTGCGACTCGACGCTCGCAGGGAACTGAGCCCGGCACACAGAGGCATCGGGCAGAGGACACAGTCCGCAGACACGGCAGGGGACATCGCTGGATCCAGGGGACAAGGCAAGTAATGCTGCCTTGGATCCAGCAATGCAATCCCGAGTGTGGCTCGAGGTTACGGCTAATGGAACTGAAATTCCACCTCGAGCCACACTCGGGAATACCGCCAGGGAGGTTAATGGAAAGCTCTGTAAGCAGCAGATTATGTCCCTAGGTGTGACCGTTTCAGGTGGTTTTGGTTTTAAGGCCCTATGGGCCCTGACAAAAGCAATGTTAGTGTCATTTGGGCGCTCAAGTAGTTCATTAAAAATTGCCTGCAAAGCTTGTTTGACTTCTGGGGGCTCCATGGTATCAAGTACTCCCCACTCCCCTGCCCCTGTTATCTAAGTCCTCCAGGTGCCTGTTCATGAGGATAAGGTGTGTGGCATGTGAGGAAACAACCTATTTCAAACCGTTCAACAGCTCGATCTCTTTTGGCATCTGCCCTCTCTGTATCAGAGAGCCATTCAATCAGTGTAAGGAGATCAGCTTTTAACTCAATGATTGCCATGGAGAAGGTATTTTTATATCTGCAGTCTTCACTGTGTTCTCCCTCATGTCCGGCCGGCACCATCTTAGCTGCGGCCCTGCCGCGGTATTGTGGTCAGAATATGTCTGATATGATGCGATGTGGACTTGTTAGTCTTGTTTGCTTTGTCCATACTTGAAGCTGTGAGGCTGGAAGCAATGAAAATGGCAGCGGGTGTGCAGAGCTCTTCTATTCAGCTGCCATTCCTGTTGCGCGCCAAGCTACGCCCCAGCTTATGCATATATATATATATATATGTAAATAAAACCTTTTTTAAACCTAAATGATTACACAGCTAAATTAGGTATTTATGTGTACCCTGATTGAGGAAACTGTCAGTACTCCAGTGTTGTTATTCCTTCCCTGTTATCTTATTTTCTCATGGAAAGACAAATAGAAAAGAGCAGTGAACAAAAGGGTATTAATACAATTATAAAACAGTGATTATCTATATCATACAACATCTAATTTTTGTCTGTTAGTTTTCTTGTATGATTGAAAATGTGTTCTCTATATAGAGGAGACACTTGGCAAATTCAAAGAAATGTTTTGTCAGTGTTTAGTAAGAAGAAATCAAACAGAACAGCGCTGTACTGCAGTATAATGTTGTATACAATATTAAACTGCAGTACAGCACTATTCTGTTTGGTTTCTTCTTGCAATTTCCGCTCATCAGTCCATGAGTGTAGGACAGCAGCATCTCCAATGTTTTTCTAAATTTCATTATCTGTACTTTGGGCTTTGGATCTATGCACTGGGACATCTGGTTTGTGTTACTGTCAGTTTTTAGTGTCTGAACGATTCGTCTCTATAGAAGTTGCTCAAGGTTACTATGGTTTAATAAATCTGAACATTATATCTCTTTTGAAATCACTTCTGTGTGACAATTGCCTAGAATAAATACAAGATAAATAGACAAACCAAAGTTTAATGAAGAATTACAGTATATAATTTATCTGGAAAAAAAATTAATGTATCTCTTTGATTAGCATAATATTTTTATGTGCTTGAAAATAAATCTATTTTTCAAACAGACATCCTTGAATTGTTAGGAAATGAATGTATACAATGAGTTACAATAAAAGGTATTATGCTGTTGTCAATAATATTTAATACAACACACTATCATGCTGGATTAACTGTTGTCCACTTGCTTAGAAAACAAAACTACATGCATCACCAAATTCATTAGTGTTATTCCTTTTTGTTTTCTGTGAAACTGACACATCTATTTCAGACTCCTTGTACTTTCTGAGGGATAATCAGTACCAGTATTGTACATTGCATGCAGATGGGAATGCTGATCTGCATGTCCCTTTGGACAATTATCAGTCAACACAGTGCATGGTTACTAGCTGTCACTAGGCATGAACTTTAAGGCTGGGTTGAACATGAGTATGGCACTAACCTAGTCTGTCTGCAGTTCGGAGAATGGACTAACAAAATTCTTGACAGTTCATCCATGCCTGAACCTTGGGCTTATGCAGCTGGAACTTATTAATTTAGCATTGATATAACTAATGAAATTAAATTACAGCTTCCCACCAATTTGTTGTCAACAAGCTGATGAGGATTCTGGGAGACTTCATTGATAAATTATACTGATTACCCTATTTGGTCAATGACATCACTCAGCATCCCCTGACAGTTATGTTTTCATTCAGCAGCTGTTTGGGGACTGTTATTTGCAAAATAAGTTGCAATGGAACAGTTTTATTATGGCAGCAGGTTGTCATGTCGGCAGGTCATAGATAATTGTTATTGATGCTGGATACAGCACTGAAAGATCTAATCGACAATGAATTAACATCCATTTTAAGTTTGGATGAACTTGGGGACAATATTCCTCACCTAGAAGGTGGTTTTGCTTTTATCTGTAAATAATGTACACTTGAAAATGTATTCATACCCCTTTGAATTTTCCACATTTTGTCATGTTACAACCAAAAATGTAAATGTATTTTATTGGAATTTTATGTGATAGCCCAACACAAAGTGGCACATAATTGTGAAGTTGGGGGAAAATGATAAATGGTTTTCAATTTTTTTTTTACAAATAAATATCTGAAAAGTGTGGCATGCATTTGTATTCAGCCCCCTTTACTCTGATGCCCCTAAATAAAATCTAGTGGAACCAATTCATTTCAGAAGTCACCTAATTAGTAAATAGAGTCCACATGTGTGTAATTAAATCTCAGTATTAATAAAGATGTTCTGTGAAGCCGTCAGAGGTTTGTTAGAGAACCTTAGTGAGCAGACAGCATCATGAAGGCCAAGGAACACGCCAGACAGCTCAGGGATAAAGTTATGGAAAAGTGTAAAGCAGGGTTAGGTTATAAAAAAAAAATATCAGAAATAAACCGCGCTTAGTAATCTCCAAAAGTTTTAGCTGCAACAAATACCAGTGCGATATTCCACCATATAAACAAACAATAAAAATAAAATGTTGCGCTTAAATCGCTAAAATTAATTCAGTGTAAAACAATTCAGAAAGTTACGTGCTTACGTCACCACGCCTACGTGATCCCACGAGTATGGGTTGGATTTGCCGGCTGTAATTTCTATGCGCGCTTTTAATTGGAACTTTGTGAGTACCCTGTTTACAATTGTTTTTAATAAAGTATCCCTACGGTATTATACTATGTTGGACCTTATATCTTTTATGGCTTCACTGGGGGAATCTACCTGAGTGTCTGATCGCTAGCCCCTTACGGAGAACCGCCAATCTTGAATGGTGTAGCTACATTGGATAAGAGCCCTGCTGATCTAGAGGGAGTTTCCTACCGGCCTAATACCCCGCAGAGGGTTATTTCTGCTAGCTGTTCCCGACCCTACTAGCGATAGTGGGTCATCAGTTTCTGGTAAGGGTCTCGGCTTATCTCCTTAGCACCGAAGGTGTACATCTGGCTGGTGGTGGTGGACAAGTGAAGTTTCTTCCTCAATGGACTCTGAGTGCTTTTTCCTCATCAATTTTTTCTATGAAGAATTTTTTGGGGACTACCTTCTTTTCCTTAATCTTTAATGACTATTTTTGATGTAGGTGGACGGTAGTTGCCTGCACACTTTCACTGTTCTTATCTTGATTGCTCACCTCATTTATATTAGTGTCACTTATTATTTATTTATTTATTTAGTAATTATTACCTATATGTTTGGTTCTTAATTGAATCTCTAATTCCTCACTGAATTGTTTTACACTGAATTAATTTTAGCGATTTGAGCGCAACATTTTATTTTTATTATAAAAAAAATATCTCAAGCTTTTAACATCTCACGAAGCACTGTTCAATCCATCATCCTAAAATGCAAAGAGTATGGTACAACTGCAAACCTACCAAGACATGGCCGCCCACCTAAACCGACAGGCCAAGCAAGGTGCCATTAATTAGAGAAGCAGCCAAGAGGCCCATGGTAACTCTGGAGGAGCTGCAGAGATCCACAGCTGAGGTGGGAAAATCTGTCAACAGGAAAATTATTAGTCGTGCACTCTAAAAATCTGGCCTTTATGGTAAGAAGAGATCCATTGTTGAAAGAAAGTCAGAAAGAAGTCCCATTTGCAGTTTGCGAGAAGACATGTGGGTGACAAATTAAACATGTGGAAGAAGGGGCTCTGGTCAGGTGAGACCAAAATTTAACTTTTTTGCCCTAAAAGCAAAATGCAATTTGTGGCCGAAAACTAACACTGCACATCACCCTGAAGACACCATCCCCTCCATGAAACATTGTGGTTTCAACATCTTGTTGTGGGGATGCTTTTCTTCAGCAGGGACAGGGAAGCTGGTCAGAGTTGATGGGGGGGATGGATGGAGCCAAATACAGGGCAATCTTAGAAGAAAGCATGTTAGAGTCTGCAAAAAACGTTTTCACCTTCCAGCAGGACAACAAACCTAAACATACAGCCAGAGCTACAATGGAATGGTTTAGATCAATGCATATTAATGTATTACAATGGCCTAGTCAAAGTCCAGACCTAAATTCAATAGAGAATCTGTGGCAAGACTTGAAAATTGCTGTTCACAGATGCTCTCCAACCAGTCTGACAGAGCTTGAGCTATCTTGCAAAGAAGAATTGGCAAAAATGTCACTCTCTAGATGTGCAAAGCTGGTAGAGACATACTCAAAAAGACTTGCAGCTGTAATTGCAGTGAAAGGTGGTTCTACAAAGTATTGACTCGAGGGGCTGAATACAAATGCATGCCACACTTTTCAGATAATTATTTGTAAAAAAAATTTTAAAGCCATTTATCATTTTCCTTCCACTTCACAATTATGTGCCACTTTGTGTTGATCTATCACATAAAAATCCCAATAAAATACATTTACTTTTTTGGTTGTAACATGACAAAATGTGGAAAATTTCAAGGGATATTAATACTTTTTCAAGGCACTGTATATGGTACCTGTTAGAAAAAAAATGGAGTGGGTCCTCCACAAAAAAACATTCCAGACACTTATCTTAGCATGCAGTTTAACTGTCCATGAAAGAAAGGGGGAAGGAATGAGTGTGTGACCCCTCTCCTATACAATTCCAGGCCACATGCCGTCAACATTAGGAAGGTATCCTGATAGAGTGTTGGTGAAACTAACTAGCCATCTAGCCATTGAATATATCCTGTAGGATGAGGCATGTAGAGAGATTTGTGTGCTGCTGGCTTTTACTTGTGTTATGTGATTTTAAGACATTGATGCACTATTTGAAGAATTTTTCTCTTTTATGATCACATTATCTCGAGAATATGTGTGATTGTAAATCATTTGGAATGCCTTGCCTTTGGAGTCTCAAGCATGTATTGACCTCTTTACATGCAGTGAGGTCCTAAATTCTGGTGTTCATTTGGACTTTTAGGTGATGGTGGTGTTATTGACTTTATAAGATGATGCACATATATTAAATGCTTGGTTTGGCCTCTCATATGTTTTGAGACCAGCAGGTCTGGTGGTGGTGAAGTCTCACTCCTAACACTGCAACTTTGCTTTACTTAGTTTGATACAAGAACACATACTGTGGGGGTTATTTACTAAATCTACATGGTGCAAAATCTGGTGCCGCTCTGTATAGAAACTAATCAGATTTTATTGTCAAAGCTTAATTGAACACACTGAAGTTAGAAGCTGATTGATTACTATGCAAAGCAGCACCTGCTTCTGAGAGCACCAGTTTTAGTAAATCTCCCCGTGTATATAATTATTTTTATACAAAGACTAGAACACTATCATGGACATTTTTTGTTTTATATCTTGTCCTCATTTTATTGTAGGCAAGGGCCTCATCTCACATTCCTGGAACAGTGAATGTGGAGGTCTATGAGGGACTTACAGTAAGGAGGCTCTCAGATATACAGCCTTCCCGCTATATGAATGAGTAAAGAATACATAGTACCCCTTGTTACGCATTTACAAAAAACATATATAGTACATTAAAAAACACACATCATAGAAAACATTGTCCCATGATGTAAATCTAACATCAACTATGTCATGCTGCAATATAGATCATGCACCACTAATGAAGAGTAACGACCCGCTGACATAATGATGCAGCCTAACCACTTCTCCCGTGCCAAATTACATTCCCCATTCCCCAGCTGGGAAGCATAACTGGTGGGGGATGCTGGGTGATGTCATTGACCAAATCCCTCCATGGCTTTATTTACAAACAGAAACATTTGCAGGAGTACATTGGGTTGGTGCAACATTTTATGTGTGATTTAAGGCATCCCTCAAGCATGTTATTTAAAGTATTTGTGTACTTTATTTAATTCAATAGCTTTTATTGTGTAAAAAGAGTCAAAGTATAAACATTTTAAAAATGGTATAGTAAATACTAACAGGTTTACATAGATCCATGCACTGGTCAATTAGAGCAGTGTTCCCCAACCCTGTCCTCAAGGCCCACCAACAGGTCATGCTTTCAGGATTTCCATTATTTTGCACAGGTGATTTGATCAGTTTCACTGCCTTAGTAATTACCACAGCTGATTCATCTGAGGGAAATCCTGAAAACATGACCTGTTGGTGGGCCTTGAGGACTGGGTTGGGGAACACTGAATTAGAGGACAAACATAAGGATCCAGCAGAAAGAAGTTATGCATACTCTGAATTGCTGTAGATAACAATAACTATTGATAAAAGAATAAAAAAGAGGAAGAGGGGAAGATGTGGGAATGGGAGGAGCACTTAGTAACCAGTATAGCAGTAGGTAAATGCAGACTCATGTTTTATAAGGCCATTGGGTGTCTATCAAAATCAGATGGTAAAACTGTGAAACCCAAGGGTCCAACATTTTACAAAACCTGTGCATTGCATCCATAAGTTTCAACGTCAGCTTCTCAATAACAAAGATTCATAGCTCCCAATTGTCCCTGATTTTAAGGTGTTCCTGATTTGGAAGTTCCTCTGTCCCTCTTTCCGGTCTGATCTATATAGCAGTATATAAAATGCACTTTTTATTTTTCAAAAAGTGTTTCCCAGTGCTAAAATTTTCATACAATTTCTAAATTGTTGCATTTGTAAAATTTAAAAGCCAATATAAAGGAATAGTAGTGGTAAAAAAGCCCTTGTGGATTTAATTAACCTTTTTTTTGGTTAATTCACCTTTAAGGGGGTGTGGCAGGTTTGCTGGCAGGTGTCCCTTATTCCCATCTCAAAATGTTGGGAGGTATGAAGATTCAGGATAGCTTACTTTTAATAGCTACTAGGGACAGAGAATCTGATAACCAGTCATTTGCTATGATTTTTTTGGTTGCTATAAGGATGTGTGTCATTAATCGGATTTGCTACTTTATGAGCTCATCTGGCTTTAGGCTTAGTAAAGCTTTGCCGGGGGGTTGCTGGAATGTTAACTTTAAACATAGTCGACAACATGTAAAAATGTTGTAAAATTGACTCAACAAAATACAGACTATGTTTCGACCATCCACGGAAGCAGGACCCCATATGTTCCAAGAAAAAATGGGCTCGCCTAATCAGGACCAGGTACCAACAGTATAGTAACTTATAGTTTGTTTAAAGAACCAGGACATTTTGAGAGCATGCTTTTGTGTGTCCCATATTTGGGATGATATCATGTGCAAATAGACTCAGCTTATGTTGGTGACCTTCTATAGTCAAGCAACCATATCTGGATGGTAGAGTGTATTTAATGTTGCCTTTTAAGTTGCATTAAAATACCTGTGCTATTTATATTTTACTAACACATTGCATTTGTGCATTGAGTTTTATTTTACCTTCTAACAAGGAGTTAAAGTATTTCTAAACCTTTGATTGAATGTCTTTTAGTAGCAAAATGTTGTGTATCTTTGGAAATTTGGGGGTGAGTGAGGAAAGGTTTTGATGCTGCTGATGTGTGCCTTGCAGCATCTTTACAGCCTGTCCACATGCACCATCAGTCATAAAAGGATGAATGTGTGTTTTAAAATGGCATATTTCTCATATTTGCTGGCTGCAATTTCAATTTTAAAAGCTTTTTTTGGAAAAACCATAATATTTCTGGCTAAATGTATCAGTATAGAAGCTTATTTTTCCTTGGGAATGCATCCAACAGGGTGATTTGCAGGCAGGAAATTGTTGAAGACAGGCGCATAACATTTTCCACCCCATAACACTAAGTTCACAAACAGGAACATTTATATTATGACCAGCTGTTAATGCTTGTATGAGATTTTAGGTTAGGTTTACATCTATCTTAACAAACTATGCTTGGGTTCTTTGAATTAAAGTGCTGGGGTACGTTTTCTTCCGTTTTCTGCCTGTGTATACAGACCTTTATCTGACTACAACAACTGATTGATAGATAGCTCTTCGATTGTAAACACCTGAGCACCCTTTTCTATTAAAATGGCCATTTTTCCATTTTTCAGATTATAACAGTAGGCTTGCCATGCTTAGAGGCAATTTTGCTGAGATTTACCGGGAACCTGAGACCACAACTGCCAGCTTCAGTGGGGAGAATGATGTGAGACAGGCAAATCCATGCCTCATTCTCACATGTACATAATGAAACCAGCGTCTTTGCTTGGTTAGATGGTGTGAAGGCAACAGAGACATTGGGTTCTATTAGACCCCTAATGTCTACAAAAATAGTATCTATAATCTGCCCATTGCTATCACATGGGGCTTTATTAATTAAAAATAAATGAATAAAAGATAAAAGTTTTAAAAAATTATAATGTAATAATAAATACATTTATTCATTTTTTTTTTTTTGAGAATTGCCGTAACCCTGTTGCCCCACACACATGCACAAATGCAGAGTGAGAGCAATAATTCTACCATAATAGCTCCTGTTTAACTCTAAACCAATAAGCTGTAGAAGCTTTTAAAGCGTCACCTATGGAGATTTTTTAGCACAGTATTTTTTGCAATATCACAAGCACACGCAATTTTAAGAGATGGCATGTTGGATATCTATTTACTCCATGCAACCTCATCTTTTATATTTTACATGGGCATTATATTGTGTGTTTGCAGTGAAAATCAATTTACTATATTTTTTCCTGAAAATTTGTGTTTATTAACCACTTGCCTACTGGGCACTTTCACCCCCTTCCTGCTCAGGCCAATTTTCAGCTTTCTGTGCTGTCGCACTTTTAATGACAGTTGTGCGGTCATGCTGCACTGTACTCCTATGAAATTTGTATCTTTTATCACACAAATAGAGCTTTCTTTTGGTGGTATTTAATCACCACTGTTTTTTTTTATTTTTTACTAAACAAATGAAAAAAGACACTGATAGGCAGCACTGGTGGGCATTGATGAGTCAGCACTGGTGGGCACTGATGAGGAGGCACTGATGAGGATCCACTGATATGTAGCACTGATGGACACTAATAGGCAGCACTGATGGACACTGATAGGTGGCACTGATTGGCAGCATTGATGGGCACTGATTGGCAGCACTGATGGGCACTAATTGGCAGGACACTGATGATCAGTGCCCTGATTATCAGTGTAGATGTCCCCCTTCACACTTTCCAGTTACTTGCTCTCCTCTCCTCACACTGTGACAATGTGAGGAAAGGAATGCCGATAACCAGCAAATGTGTTTACATCATGATCAGCGGTTATTGGACACGTGGTAAAGGGCCACTGTGATTGGCCTTTTACCCCAATCTGAAGGACATAGTGATCACAGAGCTGGGTACGCACCACAGTGGGTGCAGTTCTGGGAGGATGTGAATATATACCCTCCTAGAACAGGATGTCTTTCAGCTATAGTGTGGTCAGCAAGTAGTTAAACAGATGTGAACATATCATGTGGTGTAAAATTTGAAACTATCATCTGTTTTATTCTACAGGGTCTCTGCTTTCAGAAAATATATAATGTTCTGGGGGGTATGTTATTTTATTGCCAAAAATGAAGATTTTTGCATGTGTTCAAAAAATTAAAATATTTGCTCTAGAACTGAACTGGTTAAGTCAGCTGATGCATTCTCATAAATCACTCCATCCCTGTCAGACTGGGGAGTAATGTCTGCTTTGAGAAAATATTCATGAGCTTTTATCTGTTTAGCCCTCATGTGATTGCCACAACAAAGTAAGTTGTGTAGAAGGCATTTTACTTTCCCAGCCACATCACTTCTCTATAGATCAATAGTTCTTGATCAGCAGAATTTGGTTTCAGCTGAATATCTTTGTTGCTGATGTCTGCCTTTAATTCAGGAGATATGATTACTTGTAAACATTTCCATTTGGTTAAATAGTAGTGGTGGTTGGGAAAATGACTGGGTCTGCAATATAAAAGCTCAGGATTCTGCCCTTTTTTGTTTCAAAGACTGTTAGCATCTCCCTGCTTTCAAATATGATCTTATCTGTATCACAAACCAGGTACAAAAAATATTTGCAAAGTGTGGTTCTACTGCCATGTGGTCTCCCCTTCCTTACTACAATATGCTTTGTTCCATGACTGGGAGGTATGAATATCACCTTCTGGTCTGTATGGCAACTACAGCCTGTCAATCAAGCTGACTGTTAAGCTGTTGCTTGGACATTAGGTTAATTTCCTAGCTCTGGGCTACAGACCATATTATTCCCTGCATTCCCATTTCTCTGTTTAATGACTTCAGCTTGTATCTCACTACACTTGTTCACTACCCAGGCCTTTTGCCCATCCCTGATTTTGACATTTCCTGTCAATAGTGTACCATGCTCTGGTTCTTTTCCTGGTCAGCTGCCATCAATACAGGTGTTTCTGAGCACCACAGTAGGGTACACCCAAAAATAAAGTCCATCACTATGTGTGGGGTGCCATGGTATGTGTGCTTAGACCTCTTTCCCTTTTAAGGGTCACACCCTCTCCAACATGAAGATATCACAGAGTGTCTATAATCCATTTTTCCCCAGAAAAAATCTGGTTCTTTACCCCATTAGAGAATTCTCTCTCTCTACAAGGTGGCAATCCTTATAGTCAATGCCATCACCTCTGCTAGTATAGTGTCAGATGTTTTTTTCTGCAAGGACTATGGGCTGCTTCATTCTATTTATGTGATACTTTCATGTTGATACTTTATAGCAGTTTCCACCTTAGCTGACCTTTCAGCCTTTTAACTGTCTTCTTGTCTAGCTGCCATTAAATCATACATATTTGGATTTTTATTGCTTCACTGTACACCATTCTTTGTTAGTACAACCCTGAATAAATGCTTTCATTTGATGGCTTCAATAGAACAAATCGCTTCCTTAATCTGCTTTACAACTTTTTTATATGTGTAGATTATTATTTCCTGTTCTCTTTCACTGGGTTCCTTGAGTAAGACTTGCACCTAGTTTGCATTGCCATCTCTGTTTGTTTCAGCTGGGCAGGAATGCCGTACAAGGGAAAAAAATATATAATGTATAAAAAATGATAAAACAAAATGAACTCTGTACATATTGTTTGAAAAGTGCCTAAAAACATATAACCTCAGTGTGCAGAATGTATGCCTCTTATCTTAGGCCAGCCTGTCTCTTTTTTTTTTTCATAAATCAGTTGTGCTTTGATGCACACGACTTTTTCACGTGTATGCATGAGGTGCTGTAAAAAAGAGCAGTTTTTCCTGTTTCAGGCGTTTACTAACAAAGCCATGTTGTGAAAGGGCTGGTAGCCTATTCATTCTGAATGCCAGCACCCAAACTAGAATTTTACATGCTGGCAAAGGGCAGGAATGGCTGTCTGTGCAAAATAATAGTGCTGGGCAAAGACTGATAAAAAGATCAATCAGCGCACACACATTCAATCACAAGTGTAATAGCCGCTGAACACTGCAGGAAGAATTCATCAAATCCTCAATCAAATAGCCATAATCTGGGAGTGCAGCGCTATATATGACAGTTCATATGTACATAATCAAATAGAACACCATCAGTGGTCATGCAGTGCGAGAAAACATCAAAGTGCTTCAGTGAAGTTCACCACCAGTATAAGGATGGCCTCTCACCTCCCTGAATGTATCCCCTATAGAGGATCAACCACGCTCTTAGCCCTCAGTAAGGGGAAAAGGAACACTGTAGTCAGGATCCAGAAGCAGCCGTTTTAACCTCTCCTTGGATGGCTCCAGTCATCAGATCCTTATACTGGTGGTGGACTTCACTGAAGCACTTTGATGTTTTCTCACACTGCATGACCACTGATGGTGTTCTATTTGATTATGTACATATGAACTGTCATATATAGCGCTGCACTCCCATTTTATGACTGGCTAAAGACTGGTCAAAGAAATGGTGGCTGGGTATCTGCCACTGTGTTGTACACAAAAAAGTCCACAAAAAAGGGTGCATTATCAGTTAATTAAAAATGGATGTTATTATCCCTTGAGGGGGGAGGAAATGTCTACATTATGAATCTCGAGAAAAAGGGTAATATGAGGCCTTGAGGAGGAGAAAAGGGTGCATTAGCAGGCTCAAAAAATGGCCACTGTGCACCTTTGAGGAAGTTGAAAATGCTGCATTAAAAAACTTCAGACAGGTCTAGCACTGAAGCATGATGGCAGCATAGTCAAGGAGCTCTGACATCCACAGCCTCTGCAGCACCCAAAATCAGCACATAGGGCTGGCATTCTGACCAAGGAAGATGGCAGAGGGAAGCATATCAACTCCCCGCTCACAGGAGGAACCTTCCACCCAGCTCAGTCGCACAATACTGGCAATGTTTCACACACAAGTCCAGAACTTGCAGGCCACAACTCAAGCCATGGACCGGAGTGTGTTGATACCCGCCAGCGATACAGAGGCCCTTGGTATTCATGTGACAGGTATTCATGCTATGCATCAATCCCCGCTACTGTGTCTGGCAGACCTGCAACTGGTCACCTTGGATATCAAAAATACCCTGTCTATGGCCATATCTGACTTAAAAACAGACATCAGGGCAGTCGCTTCCCGTGTGAAGTATGTGGAGGTGGTGGCCATTACACAGGGGCCACCTTCCAGCAAATACAACAAACCACCAGCATGCATGCACAACATCTGATGGAGATGCACCATCACATAGAAGACCTCAACAATCAAGGAAGACAACACAATCTTAGGGTCAGGGGGGTATCAGAGGTGGTGGAGAGCCCTCAATTACAAGCCGTGATCTGGGCTATCTTTAACACATTCCTGGGCAGACCCCCCGATGCTCCTGTGGAAATGGAAAGGTGCCATCGAGCTCTGGGGCCCAGAGGTAGGGACAATGATCCACCCAGGGACACTGTATGTTGCCTGGTCAGCTTCTCACAAATAGAAGAGATATTGAGAGCAGCCCGGAACCAGGACTGCCTGGAACATGAGGGGACACACATACAAATACTTCAGGATTTGTACACCATTACCCTGCAGCACATAAGAGACTTGTGTCCCCTCCTCCAGGTGTTCCGAGATAGACATATATCTCATTGGTGGAAGTTCCCGTTCTGCCTGCAAGCAACAGTAGGGAATAACACTGCATAACTGAAAATGTCCGCTGATCTACAGGCATTCTGCGATAACTTAGAGATACCATTGGTTCCAGTCCCGGAGCGATACAGCTCCTTTCTTCAGCAAGACCCTTGGATCCCTATCACCCAGGAGGAATCACCATGCCAACAAAGGCACAGGAAGAGACAACGCAGCAACTCTTTGACCTCTCCACACAGATTTCGAGGAGACATGGAAACGGAGGAGGCCCCAAGACTATCCCTGTCATCAGTACGGCGCAAGATGGAGCACAGAGTCCACAACTAGTCAAGCTGATTAAAATCAGCTTGGACTGGGGGGGTGGCCCACGCTATTTATTCAGTGATTTTTTTTTATCTATATTGCCAGGAGCAATTTAAATAACTTGTTTTCTTTAGAAATGTCATTTTGCTGCAGCACTATTCTAAACATCACATAGATGCGCCACTTTACAGGCAGACTAAGGGGACCCCCCAGGCATGATATTTAAAGAAATATTTCATTTTTATTGTTTCACTTTCAGCATTATTAAAATCACTGCTCCTGAAAAAACAATTGTTTTAAAAACTTTTTTTGCATTGATACATGTCCCCTAGGGCAGTACCCAGGTCCCCATACACTTTTAATGGCAATAACTTGCATATTTAAGCCTTTAAAATTAACACTTTTGATTTTTCATGTTCGTGTCCCATAGATTTAAATAGGGTTTGCATGTTCTCACAAATTTTTTGCCTGTTCGCATGTTCTGGTGCGAACCGAATCGGGGGGTATTCAGCCCATCCCTACTCCTGACCCCTGCACTTTGTATATTACCCACTCCTGACCCCTGCACTTTGTTTGTTACACACTCCTGACCCTGTGTTCTGTAATTTACACACTCCTGGCCCAGTGCCATCTTAATAATATCATGGGCCCCTGGGAAAAGTAATACACTAGGGCCCTTACCAGAGGGATGGTGAGCTGCGGCACACTATACCCACAGTGGAAAGCAGTGGGTGTGGCTAAATGATGCTACATATTTTAAGTGTCTTTTGAGTCCGATTAGAAACAACAAATACACACAACCACATTAATATCCCAAAATAAATTCACCCTCTATACACACTGTCCCACCCTCTCTACACACTGCCCCCCTGTATACACTCACTCTTTTCTCCAGTACACACTGCTCCAACTCCTTTTTGAAACTATCCCCCTCCTTGTACACACTGCCCCCTGTCATAAATGCCTCCCCCACCCTATCAGTGGTCTGTATTTATGTATGACTGCACACGGTATGGGGGTAGGAGGGCACAGTAGAGGGGAGGTCAGGAGGGTATAGTATAGGGTGTAGTAATGCAGTGTCAGGTTGTTTTGGTAGAATAGGTGGTATAGTGGCAAGTATGGATAGTATAGGTGTTATAGTTGGAGATTTGGGTAGTATAGGTGGTATGGTGGCAGGTATGGGTAGTATGGGTGGTATAGTGGCAAGTATGGGTAGTATAGGTGGAATAGTGGCAGGTATGGGTAGTATAGGTGGTATAGTGTCAGGTGTGGGTAGTATAGGTGGAATAGTGGCAGATATGAATAGAATAGGTGGTACAGTGGGAGGTATAGGTAGTATAGGTGGTATAGTGGCAGGTATGGGTAGTAGAGGTGGTATAGTGGGAGGTTTGGGTAGTATAGGTGGTATAGTGGCAGGTTTGGGTAGTATAGGGCAGTATAGTGGCAGGTATGGGTAGTATAGGTGGTATAGTGGCAGGTTTGGGTGGTATAGGTGGTATAGTGGCAGGTATAGGTAGTATAGGTGTTATAGTTGGAGGTTTGAGTAGTATAGGTGGTATAGTGGTAAGTATGGGTAGTATAGGTGGTATAGTGTCAGGTATGGGTAGTATAGGGGATATAGTGGCAGATATGGATAGAATAGGTGGTACAGTGGGAGGTATGGGTAGTATAGGTGGTATAATGGGAGGAATGGTTAGTATAGGTGGTATAGTGGGAGGTAAGGGTAGTATAGTGGCAGGTATTGGTAATATAGATGGTAAAGTGGGAGGTATGGGTATTATAGTGGCAGGTACGGGTAGTATAGGTGGTATAGTGGCAGGTATGGGTAGTATAGTGGCAGGTATGGATAGTATAGGTTGTATGGTGGCAGGTATGACTAGTATAGGGTGAATTAGATAGTTAGGGCTGTATGCAGTGACATAGAATAGGTGGTATAGTGGCAAGTATGAGTAGTATAGGTGGAATAGTGGCAGGTATGGGTAGTATAGTGGTATAGTGGCAGGTATGGGTAGTATAGGTGGTATAGTGGCAGGTATGGGTAGTAGATGTGGTATAGTGGGAGGTTTGGGGAGTATAGGGCAGTATAGTGGCAGGTATGGGTAGTATAGGAGGTATAGTGGCAGCTATAGGTGTTATAGTTGGAGGTTTGAGTATTATAGGTGGTATAGGTGGTATAGTTAGTATAGGTGGTATAGTGGGAGGTAAGGGTAGTATAGTGGCAGGTATTGGTAGTATAGGTGGTATAGTGGCAGGTATGACTAGTATAGGGTAAAATAGTAGCAAGTTAGGGCTGTATGCAGTGACAATGTGCTCAGTCACTTACAGCATTGTTGGATATAAACACTCCTGGGGCTGCTGTCATCCCTCCTCCTCAGCCTGAGTGAACGAGTCTGTGGGAGGAGTGGAGGAGGCAGCAACACCCCTGGCTCTGTCCACTAACTCCAGCAGGCCTCGGGAGATACCGAAGATCCCCAAGGGACAGTCGCCCCCAGTGTATCCCCCCTCTAGTGTAACATACCCAGCATAATCCCCCATTGTATTCCCCCATGTAAACACCCCCTCCAGTTTAATCCCCCGTAGTGTAAATCCCTCCCTACATTTACAGACCTCAGATCAGCACTGCTCTGTCCGCGTGGATATCCTTGTTCCTAGGCTGAGTGGGCTCTTAGGCGTCGGCTCTTAGGTGTGTTACCTGTGCCTACGTGCGTGTCACAATAATATAGCAGATGATTGCTGCACCGGTTCCGGAGGACATGCGGGACATGTGCCCACAGTATTGAAGCCACTGTGCGGAGAATCAGGGAAGCTGGGACTAGAGAGCCGTCTGTCTGTGTATTTGCCTCACTCTCTTCTCCCCCTCCCTCCCTGCACTTTGTGCAGAGCTTAAGAGATACAGCAGAGGGAAGGAGCTGTGGTGGCGTCCCTCTCAATGCAACACCCGGTGCTGGCCTCACCCTGCTGTGGACTGTACCCCCATAGTGAAGCCACTGCAGAGCAGTACATGTTTACAAGGGGACATGGAAAGTGCAGGGGCACCCAATGCAGCTGGGACCCCAGGGCTTAGCCCAGGGGTGCCTGCTAGAGTTGAGCGAACCCGAACTGTAAAGTTTGGGTTTGTACCGGACTTTGGGGTGTCTATGTCCCGAACCCGGACATTTGAGAAAAAGTCCGGGTTCGGGGTTCAGGTATTTTTCGCGCCTTTTGAATAGCTGCAGGGCAGCCAATCAACAAGCGTTTCACTTGTTTGCCCTTAGAAACCATCACAGCCATGCCTACTAATGGCATGGCTGTGACTGGCCAGTGCATCATGTGACCCAGCCTCGATATGAGCTGGAGTCACGTAGCGCTGCATGTCACATGCTCTCAGGCTAGTGTAGGGAGAGGATGCTGCCACAGCTGTGAGGGAAAGATTAGCGTTCTAAAATCATCTCATACTTAGTATAGGGAGAGGTTCCTGGTGCTGTTGTGAGGGATAGATTAGTGTTCTAAAATCATCTCCTACTGCTATAAGGAGAGGTTCCTGCTGCTGGTGTGAGGGACAGATTAGTGTTCTAAAATCATCTCATACGGCTATAGGGAGAGGTTCCTGTTGCTGCTGTAAGGGAGAGATTAGTTTTCTAAAATCATCTTATACTGCTATAGGGAGATGTTCCTGCTGCTGCTGTGAGTGACAGATTAGTGTTCTAAAATCATATCATACTGCTATAGGGAGAGGTTCCTGATGCTGCTGTGAGGGACAGGTTAGTGTTCTAAAATCATCTCATACTGGTATAGGGAGAGGTTCCTGCTGCTGCTGTGAGGGATAGATTAGTGTTCTAAAATCATCTCATACTGCTATAGGGAGAGGTTCCTGCTGCTGCTGTGAGGGACAGATTAGTGTTTTACAATCATCTCATACTGCTATAGGAAGAGGTTCCTGCTGCTGGTGCGAAGGGCAGATAAGTATTCTAAAATCATCTCATACTGCTATAGGAAGAGGTTCCTGCTGCTGGTGCGAAGGGCAGATAAGTATTCTAAAATCATCTCATACTGCTATAGTAGTAGGTTCCTGGTGCTGCTGTGAGGGACAGATTAGTGTTCTAAAATCATTTCATACTGCGATAGGGAGAAGTTCCTGCTGCTGCTGTGAGGGATAGATTAGCGTTCTAAAATCATCTCATACTACTATAGGGAGAGGTTACTGCTGCTGCTGTGAGGGACAGATTAGTATTCTAAAATCCTCTCATACTGCTATAGGGAGAGGTTCCTGCTGCTGTGAGGGATAGATTAGTGTTCTAAAATCATCTCATACTGCTATAGGGAGAGGTTCCTGCTGCTGGTGTGAGGGACAGATTAGTGCTCTGAAATTATCTCATACTGCTATAGGGAGAGGTTCCTGCTGCTGCTGTGAGGATAGATTAGTGTTTTAAAATCATCTCACACTGCTATAGGGAGAGGTTCCTGGTGCTGCTGTGAGGGACAGATTAGTGTTCTAAAATCATATTATACTGGTATAGAGAGAGGTTCCTGCTACTGGTGTGAGGGACAGATTTGTGTTTTAAAATCTCATACTGGTATAGGGAGAGGTTCCTGCTTCTGCTGTGAGGGATAGATTAGTGTTCTAAAATCATCTCACACTGCTATAGGGAGAGGTTCCTGGTGCTGGTGTGAGGGACAGATTAGTGTTCTAAAATCATCTCATACTGCTATAGGAAGAGGTTCCTGCTGCTGATGTGAGGGACAGGTTAGTGTTCTAAAATCATCTCATACTGCTATAGGGAGAGGTACCTGCTGCTGCTCTGAGGGATAGATTAGTGTTATAAAATCATCTCATACTGCTCTAGGGAGAATTTCCTGCTGCTGCTGTAAGGGATAGATTAGTGTTCTAAAATCATCTCATACTGCTATAGGGAGATGTTCCTGCTGCTGCTGTGAGGGACAGATTAGTGTTCTAAAATCATCTCATACTGCAATAGGGAGAGGTTCCTGGTGCTGCTGTGAGTGATAGATTAGTGTTCTAAAATCATCTCATACTGCTATAGGGAGAGGTTCCTGGTGCTGGTGTGAGGGATAGATTAGCGTTCTACAATCATCTTATACTGCTATAGGGAGAGGTTCCTGCTGCTGCTGTAAGGGATAGATTAGTGTTCTAAAATCATCTCATACTGCTATAGGGAGAGGTTCCTGCTGCTGCTGTGAGGGACAGATTAGTGTTCTAAAATCATCTCATACTGCTTTAGGGAGAGGTTTCTGTTGCTGCTGTAAGGGATAGATTAGTGTTCTAAAATCATATTATACTGCTATAGGGAGAGGTTCCTGCTGCTGGTGTGAGGGACAGATTAGTGTTCTAAAATCATCTCATACCGCTATAGGGAGAGGTTCCTGCTGCCTATAGGGAGAGGTTCCTGCTGCTGCTGTGAGGGACATATTAGTATTCTAAAATCCTCTCATACTGCTATAGGGAGAGGTTCCTGCTGCTGGTGTGAGGGACAGGTTAGTGTTCTAAAATCATCTCATACTGCTATAGGGAGAGGTACCTGCTGCTGCTGTGAGGGATAGATTAGTGTTGTAAAATCATCTCATACTGCTATAGGGAGAGGTTCCTGGTGCTGGTGTGAGGGATAGATTAGCGTTCTACAATCATCTCATACTGCTAGAGGGAGAGGTTCCTGCTGCTGTAAGGGATAGATTAGTGTTCTAAAATCATCTCATACTGCTATAGGGAGAGGTTCCTGCTGCTGCTGTGAGGGACAGATTAGTGTTCTAAAATCATCACATACTGCTATAGGGAGAGGTTCCTGGTGCTGGTGTGAAGGACAGATTAGTGTTCTAAAATTATCTCATACTGCTACAGGGAGATGTTCCTGCTGCTGCTGTGAGGGATAGATTAGTGTTCTAAAATCATCTCATACTGCTATAGGTAGAGGTTCCTGGTGCTGCTGTGAGGGACAGATTAGTGTTCTAAAATCATCTCATACTGCTATAGGGAGAGGTTCCGGCTGCTACTGTGAGGGATAAATTAGTGTTCTAAAATCATCTCATACTGCCATAGGGAGAGGTTCTTGGTGCTGGTGTGAGGGACAGATTAGTGTTCTAAAATCATCTCATACTGCTATAGGGAGAGGTTCCTGCTGCTGCTGTAAGGGATAGATTAGTTTTCTAAAATCATCTCATACTGCTATAGGGAGAGGTTCCTGCTGCCGCTGCTGTGAGGGACAGATTAGTGTTCTAAAATCATCTCATACTGCTATAGGGAGAGATTCCTGGTGCTGGTGTGAGGGATAGATTAGCGTTCTACAATCATCTCATACTGCTATAGGGAGAGGTTCCTGCTGCTTCTGTGAAGGATAGATTAGTGTTCTAAAATCATCTCATACTGCTATAGGGAGAGGTTCCGGCTGCTGCTGTGAGGGATAAATTTGTGTTCTAAAATCATCTCATACTGCTATAGGGAGAGGTTCCTGCTGCTGCTTTGAGGGATAGATTAGTGTTCTAAAATCATCTCATACTACTATAGGGAGAGGTTCCTGCTGCTGCTGTGAGAGACAGATTAGTAATCTAAAGTTCTCTCATACTGCTATAGGGAGAGGTTCCTGCTGCTGCTGTGAGGGATAGATTAGTGTTCTAAAATCATCGCATACTGCTATAGGGAGAGGTTCCTGCTGCTGGTGTGAGGGACAGATTAGTGTTCTAAAATTATCTCATACTGCTATAGGGAAAGGTTCCTGCTGCTGCTGTGAGGGACAGATTAGTGTTCTAAAATCATATTATACTGGTATAGGGAGAGGTTCCTGCTGCTGGTGTGAGGGACAGATTTGTGTTCTAAAATAATTTCATACTGGTATAGGGAGATGTTCCTGCTGCGAGGGATAGATTAGTGTTCTAAAATCATCTCATACTGCTATCGGGAGAGGTTCCTGCTGCTGCTGTGAGGGACAGATTAGTGTTCTAAAATCATCACATACTGCTATAGGGAGAGGTTCCTGGTGCTGGTGTGAAGGACAGATTAGTGTTCTAAAATTATCTCATACTGCTATAGGGAGATGTTCCTGCTGCTGCTGTGTGGGATAGATTAGTGTTCTAAAATCATCTCATACTGCTATAGGGAGAGGTTCCTGGTGCTGCTGTGAGGGACAGATAAGTGTACTAAAATCATCTCATACTGCTATAGGGAGAGGTTCCTGGTGCTGGTGTGAGGGACAGATTAGTGTTCTAAAATTATCTCATACTGCTATAGGGAGAGGTTTCTGCAGCTGCTGTGAGGGATAGATTAGTGTTCTAAAATCATCTCATACTACCATAGGGAGATGTACCTGCTGCTGCTGTGAGGGGCAGATTAGTGTTCTAAAATCTTCTCATACTGCTATAGGGAGAGATTCCTGCTGCTGCTGTGAGGGATAGATTAGTGTTCTAAAATCATCTCATACTGCTATAAGGAGAGGTTCCTGCTTCTGCTGTGAGGGACGGATTAGTGTTCTAAAATCATCTCTTAATGCTATAGGGAGAAGTTCCTGCTGCTGTTGTGAGGGATAGATTAGTGTTCTAAAATCAAAAATTTTTTTGATTATATTAATAAATAGTGCTACATAGTACGTTTGTACCTTGCTGTGAATTTCTTGCACACAAAAAAGTGCTGCTACAATGCTTTTTTTTTTTTTTTTAAAAGAATAATAATTTATTATTTTTTTTTATTATTATTATTAAATAGTGCTACCCAGTACATTTGTACCTTGCTGTGCATTTCTTGCACAAAAATAAAAAGTGCGTCTACATTGTTTTAAAAAAAAAAGATTAATAATTTATTATTCTTTTTTTTTTTTTTAGTATTAATAAATAGTGCTACACAGTACATTTGCACCCTGCTGTGCATTTCTTGCACAAAATTTAAAAAGTGCGTCGACATTGCTGATTTAAAAAATTATCTAAATTTGTGCTAAATAGTACATTTGCGTCCGGAATGAGGAGAGCGTCAAATAAGGGACGTGGTCGTGGTGCTGCTGGTGCTGATGGTGTTGGTGGTGTTGGTGAAGCTCCTGTTGCAAGGAGAGGACGTGGTCGATCTGTGCCAGCTACACGCACAAGGGAAAGACCTTCCTCAGGTGCGAGTAGCTGACAGAACCTTCAACATTATATGGTAGCCCCGAATGCCGCTCAAAGAATGGTGAGGCCAGAAGAAGTATAGGCGATAGTAGATTGGGTGGCTGACAATGCCTCCAGTTCCTTCACATTGTCTCGCACCTGACCGATGAGTGGTTGTTGCCACTGAGCCTCAAGTCCTGCCTGGTGGTGTGCAATAATGGGCGAAATCTTGTAGCAGCTCTGGGCCTAGCCGATTTGACGCACATCCCTTGCCTGGCGTATGTGCTGAATTTGGTGGTGCAGAAATTAAAAAAGAAAACTACCCGGATATGTCAGAGCTGCTGCAGAAAGTGTGGGCCTCTATGCGTGCTTTCGGCGTTCTCACCCTGCTGCTGCTCGCCTGTCTGTGCTGCAGCGGAACTTCAGCCTTCCCGCTCACCGCCTCCTATGCGATGTGCTCACAAGGTTGAACTCCACCTTGCACATGCTGGAGAGACTGTGCGAGCAGCAGCAGGCAATAGTGGAGTTTCAGCTGCAGCACTCATGGGTCAGTCGCTCTGTGGAACAAAACCACTTCACCACCGAGTGGGCCTCCATGCGAGACCTGTGTACCATATTGCGGTGTTTCGAGTACTCCACAAACATGGCCAGTGCCGATGACGCTGTTCTCAGCGTTACTATCCCACTTCTATGTCTTCTTGAAAAAACACTTCGGGCGATGATGGAAGAATGATGTGGCACAGGAGGAATAGGAGGAGGAAGAGAGGTTATTTCCACGGTTATCAGCCCAGTCATTCACAAGAGGCTCGGATGGTGGGTTCCTGCACCAGCATAGGCCAGGTAAAATAATTTCAAGCCAGGGCACAGTTCTGGAGGATGAGGATGAGGAGGAGGAGGAACTGTGTTCACAGCAGGGTGGCACCCAACGCAGCTTGTGGGCATCACTGGAGCATGGCTGGGGGGATACGGAGGACACAGATGATACACCTCCCACAGAGGACAGCTTGCTTTTGCCTCTGGGCAGCCTGGCACACATGAGTGACTACATGCTGCAGTGCCTGCTCAACGACAGCCAAGTTGCCCACATTGTAACTTGTGCTGATTACTGGGTTGCCACCCTGCTGGATCCCCATTACAAGGACAATGTGCCGTCCTTAACTCCCTCACTGGAGTGTGATCGGAAGATGCGTGACTACAAGCGCACGCTGGTAGACGCGCTGCTGAGGGCATTCTCAAATGACACCGGGGGCTCAGTGGAAGCACAAGGTGAAGGCAGAGGAGGAGGAAGAGGTCGCCAACGCAGCTGCGGCACTGCCAGTACCTCAGAAGGCAGGGTTAGCATGGCCGAAATGTGTAAAAGCTTTGTCAGCAGCACGCCACAACAAACAGCACCACCAGCTGATAGGCAACGTCTTAGCAGGAGGCAGCATTTCAGCAACATGGTGGAACAGTATATGTGCACACGCCTACATGTACTGACTGAAGGGTCTGCCCCATTCAACTTCTGGGTCTCCAAATTGGGCACATGGCCTAAGCTTGCCCTTTATGCCTTGGAGGTGCTGGCCTGCCCTGCAGCCAGTGCATTGTCTGAACGTGTGTTTAGCACGGCAGGGGGTGTTATCACAGACAAGCGCAGCCACCTGTCCACAGCCAACGTGGACAAGCTAAAGTTTATTAAAATGAACCAGGCATGGATCCCACAAGACTTGTCTGTACCTTGTGCAGAATAGACATTTAGACCGGCCTCACACAGCCATTGGTATACTTTTTTTTTTTTTAATATGTCTCAATATTTTGGGGGCTACCCCAATTAGAAAATAAACCAAACAAACAAAAAACAGTGTTGGCTACCTCCTCCTCCTCCACCGCCACTTCCACCTACACCGCCATGGTCAGCGCCTCCTCAACCTCCTCCTCCATTTTTTATTTTTTTTATGTGATTTTAAGTTTTTTCCCTATCCACATTTGTTAGCAGGGCACTTGTCCTACTCTTATTCCCATTTTGCTTCCTTTTGCAGCCCTCTAGCCCTTTCCAGGACTTTTTTACAGCCATTTTTGTACTCAAAAGTTCGGGCCACCATTGACTTCAATGGGGTTCGGGTCAAGTTCGGTGCCGAACCCGAACTTTTTCGCGAAGTTCGGCCGAACCCGAACATCCAGGTGTTCGCTCAACTCTAGTGCCCGCTCATTAAGACAGCCCCTGCATTCAGTACATTACACACACCTGACCACTGCATTCTATACCTACAAATGATCCCTAAACTCTGTATGTTACATGCTCCTGACCCAGCTGGGAGTTTCCACGTGAATCTCAGTTTGCAGACCCAGAGCTGTGCATTGATGCTGAGACAAGCATTGTAGCAGTCTGGGATCCCCGCTGCAGAAGATGATTGGGTGCACACATCGCAGAGCATTTATTAGAGCAATTAGTCATCATGCCAAGCATACCAACAATTTCTTTTATATGGTTCTACTTTTTTTCACTAAATCAACAATGCAGGGAAATGCAGGAAAGACGCGCTGGCGTTACTGCCTACACGATTGTTATACGAGAGCCGACCAGCTTGTTGTCTCTGCCACAGATTTTAAATTGTAAGTGCAAACTTTTATATTACATAACATACTCCTACGTTGTTACACTATCTGGACCTCTGCTTTTATACATGGTACACGTGGGAGGGAACCCGTTCTTACCAGGAATCTGTGGGATAGTTCCCATACCCTGTAGTGGGGTCCTTGGTCCATAGGATGTCCAGATCACATCCTGGTGACACGCTTGTGACCCCTTCTGCTGAGAGGAGCTTGCAGATGAAGAGAGCCATCCTGAGATACCATTAGAGAACCCTCCACACCCCGAACAGGGGACCTGGGCTAGGTGATAAGCCAAGGCACAGTCTGCGCTTACATCTGGTAAGCTGCTATCTATCTCTGGTGGAGGCTTCACATTGAAATCCAGTGTAGTCACGTGGTGTTCACATTTACATGCGATTCACGATCCTGAGGATCTTGGAGTTATTGCACTTATGTTTTATTCTTTTATGAACATTACTTCATATGTGACTGCATTTATTAATTCTTCAGGACTTTTATTTGCAAGTGGACTGTGTCCTTTTTATGGTACTCAAATTTATGGGTGTATAACCTCTGTGATACACACATCTATCTCATTTTAGGTCTAGCACATATCAAATATGATGCCTTTATATAGGATATAATGTAATATTGATAGATAATTCTGTCATTCTCAATAGCGCAGCGTGGCGTATATTTTATTTTATTGTAAACCTGGTTGGGGTTTTTTTGGCTGCAGCTACTTTCTCTCAAATTTAAATTCAATTGACTTATGTAGTATTGGCGCAGTATTATCTTTATGTATTTAACAATGCAGTGGTAGTAGTAGTTTAGAAGATAGGGGTTTGATTCCCAGGAATGGAGATGGTTGTCATGAAGCGTTTGAAAACTGCCACAAGCTGAAAAAAAGACTGTAGCTTTATAAAGTTTTAGTTTGGATTTTCTCTTTGAACTTAATACATTTGATCAAAAAACAATTTTTCACAAACTGCAGGGAATAATATACTGGACTTTATAAACTGCAGGATGTAACTTAGACACAGAAACAGCCATAAGAATAAAAACATGATAAATACTTAACTGGCCTTGAAAAAGCCTTGAAGACAATCATATTGTAACTTATACCATGTCTGTTAAGCAGTCATGTGGGAACAGTATTAACTTTCCTGGATATTGGGTATGGTATAGTAGAGAGTGTTGCTCCTCCTCCCCGACACCCCACGTGGGATCAAGCTGTTTCGGGGGGGGGGGAACCACACCTCAACAATGCTACAGGATATCTGACCTTGAGCTATCAGAACTGTCCACATTTTCCTTCATCTTTTCATCCTCACATCAGTAGTGTCAGGTCAGGTACGATGACGTGGGTGTTTTTTTGTCATGGGTAGGTGTCCTTGTCCCAGTAAGGGTTAAATGAGCTCTATCCAAGGTTCACTGGGGATAGATCTACCAATCGATTAAGGTAGCAGTTGAGATTCTGTCTGCTGTAGGGGTTTCCTGTGTCATTGCTAGTGTAAGTGGGATGCAGAGAATGTGTACTTCTCCCATGATGGGGGGTACACCTGTCTCAGGACTATGTCGGTAAAAGATGTTATATAGGATCTCTGGAATGAGAATCATAGGGGGAGCAACAGGTGGGATTGAGAAACACTACTGGGGGAGGGGGTGGGAGAAGTATGGTAACCAGAGCATAGGGGCTGGGAGTTGTTGAGTGGCTGTATCCTCTGAATATGGGGAGTAATTGTTAATTTTGGAGTGGAGAGTGGTGGGTAGGATTAAATGCTCACTCCTGCCTCTCCTTTTTTAAGGTGTGGGTCTGCCACCTTAGGTTAAGTATCTTTCATAGGTGTCTGTTGTTTTGAAATGTTGTCAACAGGCCCAGGTTGATCTATATTTTCCGGGGATATCTCTTGATTGATGGATTAGTTCCTCCATATCAGCAATTTTTTGTATGGGATGAAATCAATCTTTTTATTGTTGTTTATTGTTGGGGGGCTTGAGGAGTGCCAAAGTGTCAGGATGCATAGTTTGGCCACGTTAATTAAGTGCATGGCGAGGGAGTAGAAATAATCCGATTTTGGAATGGTGGAGTAGTGTAACAGGAGCTCGGCTGGGGAATAGTCTAGCGGGAGGGTGGATATCTGTCAGATAATTCTATGGACCTCTCTCCAGAATGGTTGAATCCGGGGGCAGTCCCATCAGATATGCAGTAAGGAACCCGGCTCCTCATTGCGGCGCCAATATTGGGGAGATACTGAGGGGGTGAATTTATGCAGTTTTAGTGGTGTTCTGTACCATCTTGAAAGTATTTTATAGCCGTTTTCTTGAGTTAGGACATTAACTCATCCCTTATGGATATATGTGTATATTTTTTTCCCAGTCATTATCTGAAAGGTTTAGGGACAGGTCTAGTTCTCATTTGTGAGTCATTTGATTAGATCTGTGGTCAAGGTCAGAAAACAGCAAGGAGTAGGTGTCTGATATTGTCGGCTCTGTTTTAAGGCAGATGGATTTGAAAGGTGTATGTTGTCTGTGCCACACTGGGAGGGGATTTTATTATATCTTTTCATGTGACAACACTGAAGAAATGACACTTTGCTACAATGTAAAGTAGTAAATGTACAGCTTGTATAACAGTGTAAATTTGCGGTCTCCTCAAAATAACTCAACACACAGCCATTAATGTCTAAACCGCTGGCAAGAAAATTGAGTACACCCATAAGGGAAAATGTCCAAATCGGCCCAAAGTGTCAAAATTTTGTGTGGTTACAATTATTTTCCAGCACTGCATTAAGTGTCTTGGGCATGGAGCTCACCAGAGCTTCACAGGTTGCCACTGGAGTCCTTTTCCACTCCTCCATGATGACATCATGGAGCTGGTGGATGTTAGTGACCTTGCACTCCTCCACCTTCTATTTGAGGATGCCCCACAAATGCTCAATAGGGTTTAGGTCTGGAGACATGCTTTGTCAGTCCATCAGCTTCTTTAGCAAGGCAGTGGTCATCTTGGAGGTGTGTTTGGGGTCATTATCATGTTGGAATACTGCCCTGCGGCCCAGTCTGAAGGGAGGGGATCCTGCTCTGCTTCTGTATGTCACAGTATATGTTGGCATTCATAGTTCCCTTAATAAATTGTAGCTCCCAGTACCGGCAGCACTCATGCAGCCCCAGACCATGACACTCCCACCACCATGCTTCACTGTAGGCAAGACACACTTGTCTTTGTATTCAACACCTGGTTGCCACCACACATGCTTGACGCCATCTGAATCAAATAAGTTTATCTTGGTCTCATCAGACTACAGAACATGGTTCCAGTAATCCATGTCCTTTGTCTGCTTGTCTTCAGCAAACTGTTTGTGGGCTTTCTTGTGCATCATCTTTAAAAGAGGCTTCCTTCTGGGAAGAAGCTATGCAGACCAATTTGATGCAGTGTGCTGCCTATGGTCTTAGCACTGAGACCAGGCTGAACAGGCTAAGAGGTATATGGTCTTGGCCACCATGCTGCAGCTCAGTTTCAGGGGCTTGGCAATCTTCTTATAGCCTACGCCATCTTTATGTAGAGCAACAATTCTTTTTTTCAGATCCTCAGAGAGTTCTTTGCCATGAGGTGCCATGTTGAACTCCCAGTGACCAGTATGAGAGAGTGAGAGCGATAACACCACATTTAACACACCTACTCCCCATTCACACCTGAGACCTTTTAACTCTAACAAGTCAAAATAAGGGAAAATGGCTAATTGGACCCAATGTGGACATTTAAACTTGGGGGTGTACTCAATTTTGTTGCCAGTGGTTTAGACATTAATGGCTGTGTTGAGTTATTTTGAGGGGACAGCAAATTTACACTGTTATTCAAGCTGTACACTGACTACTTTACATTGTAGCAGAGTGTAATTTCTTCAGTGTTATCACATGAAAAGATATCATAAAATATTTACAAAAATGCGAGGGGTGTACTGTATCTATATAAAGCCAACAAAGCAAGTAAATTAATATGCATTTTTTTACACATAAAGGAATAGTATATGTATGCGATACAACAAGTTTCAACCTAAGTGAAAAAAGCAGCAAAGCATTTCATCACACTTTGAACTGTGGAATTAGAACATCTTGCCAAAATGCTGGTAATTTCTAAACTGTTCTTTTGGAAAAGAAAGTGTGAAAAGCACAATTCAAGCCATTACTATATTATGTGACACAAACAAATTCTTAAGTAATTTATGCATTTCTGTGGTTTCATTGCCATGTGTTTTTCAAGCAAACAGAGAGTGTATTCTTAAGAAAAACTGAATAGCTATATTCAAGTCATAAAGAACATAGCCATGAGTAGCATGAATGTCAAAAAAACATTTTTAAAGAAATGTGCACTCTATAATTTTATACTATTTAAATTCAAACCTGCTTTTTCATTTGCTTACCTCGACAGATTGGTCTATGATCACTCCAAGCAGCGAGTGTGTCAGTCACTCTTTGACAAGTTATACTCTTCGAGCCTTGTAGCACATAATTATCATCACAGGAAAATTGGACATTGGCACCCACTCTAGAAATAGCCAGAAAGCAAACAAATATATTGTAAGAAAAGTAAATAATGGGCAACATTGCAATGTTTAGCAAAGAGGAAAACTGATATTGCAAAGTAAAAGCTATATTCAATGTATTATAATTTCTGACTTTTTTATTCTTTTAGCATGTAAAAAGAAAATACCACCTTTACATATAGGAATTTACATATAGATGAACCGCATTTATATAGTCAGTAAGTGACAGGCATTGCGATAGGCAGCATTAAAAACAGTTATACTGCTACAAAATGCCTTAAATTAGGACCATAGTCGGATAGAAAATGAAGACATTTCCAGTGCCTGGTGCAGTCTGTAACTACAATCTGTTAAACTGTTAGGACATCAATGACCTGAAACCTTCCTAAGACATGCAAAAATTCAAGCTTATCAGTCACTGTGTTTACGAGAGGTGCCCTTTCTCTACTCATTTCATGAGGGGAGTAAATACCCCTAAAGGTATAGTTAAAGCATTGAAAGCATTGCTGCATCCTTGGTATCAAAAATTAGATCTAGGGCCTACAATTCCAGCACTACATGAGGAAGTGAGACCCAGTAGCTGGCACTAAACCCACTCCTTGCCTGCATATAAAACTGCTGTAGGCGATCCACTGGTTGGTGGCATTGGGCACCTTCATGGATACATTTCTGGAGTGCTCCGGCTCCAGCTCCCACTCTCTGCCCCACCATCTTGGTATACAGGAGCAGTGTGTCGCTTGCGACATGGCAGGCACTGTTGAAAATCCTTACTCAGCTTTCATCGAAGAACTCTTGCATGAACGACATCATTAGAAAATCTTTAAGGGTTTATTCTTCAAGACATAACATAAGACAAACTTACGTAGCAACATAGTTGAGATCTATAATGAGACATGGCATGGCTTCAGATGTCAGTCAGGAGGAGGAAGGGTTCTGACAGGTGTTCACGTCACGTCTTCGAGAGTGTCCTCCATCTTTCTTCCTACCCTTCCCTAGCTGACATTACGACTCTTATACTGTTTGAAACCGTTAGGTCAGCTGTTCCAAAGCAACCTACACCTTACTTATATGGCTTTAGTCCATAAGGAGACACACATGACTCCTCCTTTACTTCAACAAATAACATTTATAAAGTCTCTTTTCATAATAAATTTTGCTTACGTGAAAACAACTATCAATATCACGTAACTCCCCCTTAACAACCTTTAATACTTAAATATTATAATAAAACTTATTATAACCCGAGACTTTATATAATTTACATAATTTATATTACATTTCAATCAATATATACATTCCAATAAACTTACACGAAGACCTGTCTCTTTCACAACATACACGTTAAGATAAAGTTTGGAGTACACTTCATTTCCTCCTCAGTACACACAGAGGAATACCTGATTTCGGTATATTCATTCCACATCCAACGAAACCTTGTCGACTGGATTGCCAAAGTTTGTCATATTCTCAGC
>BLSH010514122.1:1001738-1028288 GCA_018402905.1 Glandirana rugosa
AGGACCAATTTACTGGGTACGGTATGTGAAATCTCTCATTTCTGCTATCTGTCCTCAGAGCAACAGCACAGACAGCAGTAGTAAAGTAATCTATCTCAGGATGCAGGATCAGGTCTTAAAATGTCTCAAATCTGTCCCTCACGCAGTCAGCTACCTCTCCCTACACTAACCCAAGGAGCATGTGACTGCAGCACTGTGACTCCAGCTTATAAAGAGGCTGGGTCACATGATGCACCGGCCAATCACAGCCATGCCATTAGTAGGCATGGCTGTGATGGCTTCTAAGGGCAAACCAGTGAAACGCTTGTTGATTGGCTGCCCTGCAGCTTCTCAACACGTGGAGTAAAATAGCAGAACCCCGGACCGAACCCGAACGATATTTGAAATGTCCGGGTCCGTGCCACGGACACCCTAAAGTTCGGTACGGACCCGAACGTTACAGTCCGGGTTCGCTCAACACTATTTCTGACATATTTTGAAGATTATGGGTCATTTAACCAGGAACATGCAACTGACCCCAATTTGTTTTGTGAGGCTAGCAAAGCCTTTACCCGAGACTGAAATAAATGTATATGTCTAGGGAAAAAGTAGTGTAGGAAACACAAATATTAAATCCATGATAAAAATATTAATACAAGAAGAATAATAAAAGTCCCAAAAATTTCCATTCAGTCCAATGTTGAAGGTAGAATGAGAGGTAGGCAGACAGCTGAACTGAGCAGGAAGGCACTCTGTAGTAATGAGAAGGAAAAAACAGCAGCGCCTCTAAGTGTAATCAGTAGGTTTATTAGGCACACACACACATGGTGATATATGCACTCACAGAGGTAGCTGAAATAATGCCTTGATGCCTGTATTTCAGCTACCTCTGTGAGTGCATATATCACTGTGTGTGTGTGCCTAATAAACCTACTGATTACACTTAGAGGCGTTGCTATTTTTTCCTTCTCACAATTTCAGACATTCCCGAATATAGGACAGCATGGCACGAAGCCAAGCGCTGCTTCAACCTATGGGCTGGACAACAGGAGCAAATTAAACAATGCTATTTTTCAGTTCATCTTCATAAGTTTAGGACTAAATTTGTAAAGCTATTGGCCATACTCAGTAAAGGACCATGCAAAGCAACCCATATTGTTTGCCTTAAAGGGGAATTTGGAATGCCTTACACACTCTCCTATGAACATTTCTAAAATCTTAGCTACATTTTACACATCACTGTACTCCAATGACCCAAGAGGTCCAACAATGACTCATTCATTCCTAGAAGGGCTCAAACGTCCCATTATAACTGCCCTTATTTGGTAGCACTTAATGCACCTATAACTATGGCTAAAACCAGTAAAGCTTTAGCGCTTATCAAGGCTTCAGGCCTGGGCGGATACACAACAGAGACCTACAAAGCAACCTGTAATTCTATGACACTATTCTTCCAACACTTTTATCTTTATATAACTCAATGCGGGATGGTGGTCGCTATCTATCCACTGGATTCCAGGCCTATAATATTTTAGCGAAGGAGAAAGACCCCACTTTACCAGGCTTGTACTGTCCAATCCATACCCAACATAGATATTAAAATCGTATCTAAGATTATTGCATCTCATCTGGTGCCTATTCTGACCTTTTTTGATTCATCCAGTTTGGGTGGGAACTTTTTGCGATGTTCGGCTGTTCTAGTGCGAACCCATCTCTATCTGTCATTCTTTGGAAGATGTCATCTTTTTAAAATGGTGAGCTTTCCTTGCCTCCTTTAACCTCCACAGACTATCCTACTCCTTTTAAAACACCATGATATTCGAATACTCAATAAGGCAGTTGTGTCCTTTATATGGTGCAATAAGAAGCCCTATATTGTTTTATACAAATTGCATCTTTCAAAGAATGTGGACAGTTTCACCTTATACAACCTTAGGGTTTGCGATTTAGCATGTTTGCTCAGTTATGGCCTAGACTGGATCTCTCATTCCCATGTTTACGTAACTTTTGCCTTGGCATCTGGAATTGTTTTTCCTTATGACCTTGGAGGTATTCTGCATAGTAAACTACAATCCCTTACAAGGACTCTTCAACATAATGCTTTGATCCGGGATACTATTATTGCATGGCGGGAGATTTAGAAAAAGCTTAACTTATCCTTTTATGTTTTCGGACATCTACTGATATACAGGAATCCAGTGTTTCCCTAGAGTGTGGACTATAAGGCCTATGGTTTATGGTGAACCAACGGGCTGACACAAGTTAGAGTTCCAACATCTTGTGAAGCATCTTTTCTATTATCAGCAGGTTATGGCCCATATCAAATTCTGGTGCCTTGATGCTTCTAAAATATTTTGCCTGTCCCTGATTGACTCCCTTACTATGGCAGTGCAACTATTCAATTTCTGACATATACAGGCACCTGCACTCTAGTTCCACCTCAGCTAATACCGAGTCACTTTTGCATCATGGCATAAGGACCTCCCAAATGAGGAACTCTGGGACAAGCTTTTGCAGGGTTACATGAAAATTTACAAACTTTATTAAAATAGATGCATATCCCGTTTATCCACTCAAAATCTTCCACACGACCTTCTAAATGCCTACGATGTGTATCTGATGACCCTTCACTAATGCATCAGTTCTGGAATTGCCCCCCTATCTGAGTATCTGAGTTCTGGGATCAACCATTGTGTCAGTTACCTGGTTGGAGGCCAAAGTGTAAAGAGGGCTTCCCTTACAGCTAGGTGCAAAGCGCCCCCTGAAGATGGAACAGGGAGTGCTAGTCCCAGAGAAGCAGTGGTTATCAGCTGTGACAGGCTTCATGAGATGTCTGCGGAGTGGCAGGCAGAAACCAGGAAGCACTTCAGGGCTGAAGTCCCTCAGAATCTCTGGAACACACTTGGCAGTAAAAGGGGAACCAGGAGCGGTGTCAGGAGCCAAGCCAGGAATCATACACAGAGGATCAAACAGAAGACAGCAGGCAGAGTCTAGGAGCAAACCGGGTCATACACTGGAAGTAGGCGGGAAGCAGAGTCCAAAAGGCGGGCCGAGGGTCAAACACAGATCAGCAGGCAGGAGCAGAGTCACAAGACAAGCCGGGGTCAAGCCGGGAATGTAGATCAGAGTTGTCAGGTCAAGCTGGGTCAGTAACCGAAGATCAAGTATAATCAGGAACAAGAACACAAGAGAACGCAGGGAGAGCTGAAGATCATCCAGCAACTAATGGTTCTCTTCACTGGCTTTAAATAGGGCACTGAGCGCCAACATCTGTCACGCATTGCGTACGTTCAGACGTGCGCGCATGCACATGGATTCTCCCGATAGTTCTAGACCTTCCGTGCATGCGCATTCCTCCATGCCAATGGGGAAATCCTGTGATGCCGTCTTCCACGGACTGTTCTCTGACAGCGCCCCCCAAGGGGCAGCCTACGGATGCCCAAAAAAGCTTGTTTTTCAGGGTATTTACTGAAGAACTTACGTAAAAGTTTGGGGGCATGGACATGCTTTGCAGGTTCCCAGAAAGTTTCCTCGAGTATGTACTCCTTCCACTTAATGAGGTACTGGGCTTGCCTACCCCTTCTTCGACAGTCTAGGATAGCTTCTACTTCGAACTCTGCTTTTTCACCGACCATGATGGGAGGAGGCGGAATCTCTTGTCCTGCAAAGGGACTGGCAATGGCTGGCTTGAGTAATGAGATATGGTAGACTGGATGAATCCTATAAGAATTTGGCAAAGATAGTTCGAAGGCCACCGGATTGTTCTCTTTCTTAATTGTGAAAGGGCCAACAAATCTTGGCCCCAGCTTCCTTGAAGGACAAGATAACTTGAGGTTTGTAGTGGACAGCCAAACTCTGTCACCAACCTTAAGTGAAGGACCCTCCTTTTTTTTCTTGTCATAATCTCTTTTATAATCCTTTTGGGCTTTTCGCATTGCTTCCTGCAAGATTTGGTAATTCACCTGAATGAAGGTTACTCTGTCTTGCACCACAGGTACTGCTGCTTCTGGTACAGTATTAGGTAAAAAAGAAGGATGGAAACCGTAATTTGCCCAGAACGGTGACTGGTTGGTTGAAGCGTGTATGGAGTTATTATATGCAAACTTGGCACAAGGGAGTAGGTCAACCAAGTTATCCTGCGAAAAAGTGGAAAAACAACGGAGGTATTGCTCCAAAGTCTGATTGGTTTGCTCTGTTTGGCCATTACTTTGTGGATGGTAGGAAGATGGCAAACAGACTTAGATACTCAGAGCTCCCTCCAAAACCTGGATGTAAATTGAACTCCCCTGTCAGAAACAATGTTGTCGGGGAGACCATGCAGTCTTACGATTTGCTTGATGAAAACATGAGCTGTGTCCACAACAGAAGGAGTGCCTACAATGGGTAAAAAATGAGCCATTTTAGACAAACAGTAAACTACCACCAGGATGGTGGAGAAACTATCAGAGAGGGGCAGCTCTACTATAAAGTACATGGATAACATCCGCCAAGGATGCTCTGGGATTGGCAATGGTCTTAACAAACCCCAAGCTTGCAAGTGACTTCCTTTGTTTCTGGTACAGGTGGTACATGAACTTACATAATCCTTACAATCCAGTTTCAAATTAGGACACCAGTAGGATTGTTGAATCAGCTTGGACATTTTATGGACCCCGGAGTGGCCAGCAAGCAGGTGATCAGGGAAGGTCTTGAGGACCTTGAGTTCTGGCTTCCTTGGGCACAAAAATCTTATCTCCAGTCCATCCTGTCTCCTGAGTGCAGAATCCTCAGATTCTGGACATTGAGCGGAAGCTCCTTCAAGGTTAGGCCTTAAGTTGGATCAAATCATCAAACAATTCTGAGGGGACAGGATGGTGCTGGGGCAGCAATATTGGGCATTTCTGGGAACATACATGAGCGTGCATCTGCCTTCCCATTCTTGGAACCTGGATGGTATGTGAGGTGAAAGTTAAACCTTGAAAAGAATAGAGCCCACCAAGCTTGCCGGGGTCTCAGGCATTTGGCTGATCTCAGATATTCCAAGTTCTTATGGTCTGTGATTACCATGATAGGGTGAGCTGCTCCTTCCAACAAGTATCCCCACTCCTCCAAAGTGATCTTAATCGCTAAACGTTCCCGATCCCCCACATCGTAGTTCTTTTCGGTCTAACTCATTTTACGGGAAAAAAAAGCAACCGGGTGAAGCAATGCCTTAGGCCCTTGACG
This sequence comes from Glandirana rugosa, assembly GCA_018402905.1. Lineage (NCBI taxonomy): Eukaryota > Metazoa > Chordata > Amphibia > Anura > Ranidae > Glandirana > Glandirana rugosa. The sequence goes on from BLSH010514122.1 coordinate 1,006,923, forward strand.
TTGGGATAGGACTGCCCCTGTGGTGATTTCCGATGCATCGAACTCCAAGACAAAAGGCAGAACTGGATCTGGATATTGCAAAACAGGGGCAGATGTGAATAAAGTCTTTAAATTATCAAAGGCAGCCTGGGCCTTTTGTGTCCATTATAAATGGGTATGTTGACGGGTCAGCTGGGTGATAGGAGCAATGATGCCAGAAATGTTTTTCATGAATCTCCGATAAAAATTTGCCAACCCCACGAATCTCTGGACTCCCTTTTTGTCAGTGGGGGCTGGCCATTCCAAGATGGCAGATACCTTTTGAGGATCCATGGCCATACCATCTGTGGAGATGACTAAACCCAAAAATTAAATGGTTGTCTTTTCAAAGTGACATTTTTCTGCTTTTGCGTACAGTCCATGATTTCTTAATGTGAGCAAAACCTTCTTAACATGAACTCTGTGCAGTTCCAAGGTAGCAGAAAAAATAAGAATATCATCCAGGTAGACAATCAGGAAATGATCTAGAAATTCTCTGAAAATATTATTCACAAAATGCTGAAAATTGGCCGGAGCATTACATAGTCCAAATGGCATAACTAGGTATTTAAAATGCCCAAAGCACGTTCAAAAGGCCGTTTTCCACTCATCTCCTTCCCGTATGCGTACCAGGTTATATGCCCCTCGTAAGTCCAATTTGGTGAAGATCTGGGCATCACGGAATCTTTGAAAGAGCTCAGGGACAAGAGGCAGGGGGTAACGGTTCTTGATGGTGATTCTATTGAGCGCTCTGTAATCCACACATGGCCTGAGGGTTTGATGTTTTTTGTGTACACAGAAGATTCTTGCACCAGCTGGAGAGGAGGAGGGATGGATAAACCCCTTTTCCAAGTTCTCGTCAATGTATTGACGTAAAGTCTCTAACTCAGGCTCTGATAGTGGGAATATCTGTCCGAAAGGAATTTCAGCACCGGGAAGCAATTTGATTGGGCAATCATAAGGGCGGTGAGGAGGTAATGTCTCTGCTTTTTTCTTGTCAAAAAGTCCAAGAATTTGTGACAGGCTGTGGGAATAATCTGACTAACACTTGAGGCTGGTTGGATGGTCAGACAGTTGGCCGAAGACAAGGCTCAGGAGTAAGACAGGATTTGTGACAGTAAGTGGACGTTAAGAGAATCTTCCCATTAATCCATTCGATCTGTGGGTTGTGGGCCTGCAACCACGGAATTCCCAAGATCACCGGAAACATTGGAGAGCAGAGGATGTCAAAGCGAAGAAACTCCTTGTGACCGAATCCCATTGAGGTAAGTATGGGTACAGTTTCTTGGGTTATGGGCCCAGATTTGGGAATAGTCCCATCGGCCAAATGGACTTCAAGTTTTTGCTTCTTGGCTTGTAATGGGATACAAGTCCATGAAACAACTGCATGCCCCAGAATCAATAATTGCCAGTGTTCCGACCTCCCCTTCTGCCACCTGCAACAAGACATGAAGAACAAGGTGAGACGGAGAGTCCCCAGAAACTTGGAAGCACATAGGGCTATGGAAGGAAGACTTACTGGGCCTCATGGGACAATTGTGCAGGAAGTGTCCACCTTCTCCACAGTAGAGGCAAAGGTTAGCCTGTTGGCGACGATGTCTCTCCTCTGGTGTTAAAGATGACTGCACTAGGCCCAACTGCATAGCTTCATCTTCAGAGATGTTCGCTGATGGTGGTACCGGAACAGGTGCATGTATAGGAGGAACCTTAGGTAACATCCATGCTGGTCGCAATACTTGGGAGCGATCTGACCGCCGCTCCCGAAGACATCGGTCAAGTTGGACGGACAGCTGAATAAGACCCTCAAGAGTAGCGGGTGTCTGTACATGTGCCAACTCATCCTTGAGAGTTTCAGAAAGTCGTAGGCGATATTGGTGTCTGAGGGTGGCCTCATTCCACTGAATATCTGCAGCCCATCTGTGGAAGTCCACTGTATAATCCTCTGCAGCACACCGCCCTTGCTGCAAGGTATGGAGGGTAGATTCTGCAGTGGCCGTGTGTTGCAGATCATCATAAAGCAGAGACATGGCTTTGAAAAATGCATCCACAGAAGTGGTGGCAGGATCCTTTTGCTCCAATAGATGGTGGGCCCAGGACTGAGGTTCATCGGATAATAGAGAGATGATGAACCCCACTTTCACAGTCTCTTGAGAGAAAGTCCTTGGCTGTAGGGCCAGGTAAAGCAGGCAAAGATTTTTTAAATGACCTGAACTTCCTCCGGTCACCCATGAAACGCTCCGGTGTGGGGACTCTTGGTTCAGAGAGGCGGTACAACCATAGTAGGCACTTGAGCATACTGTTCTTGAGCTGAAGAGGCAGATGGGGCAAGTTGATGTGCAGGAGCTGTAGCAGATGCCATGGAAGGTGCTGTAAACGTCCTTCCAGCTGGAAGTAACCCTCCTGTAGTCTTGTTACTGCCTGAGTTAGAGCTGCAACTTGCTGGCACAGCGCCTCAAGTGGGGAAGCACTTCCGTTGGCCTCTGACATAGTGGCTGGATGATACTGTCAGCTACCTGGTTGGAGGCCAAAGTGCAGAGAGGGCTTCCCTTGCAGCTAGGTGCAAAGAGCCCCCTGAAGGTGGAACAGGGAGTGCTATGCATGGCGAGGCAGGGGTTACCGGCTGTGACAGGCTTGATGAGATGTCTGCGGGGTGGCATGCTTGAACTAGGATGCACTGCTGGGCTGAAGTCCCTCAGAGTTGCTGGAACACACGTGGCAGTAAAGGGGGAATCAGGAGCCAAGCCAGGAATCATACACAGAGGATCAGGCAGAAGTCTAGGAGCAAGCCGGGTCATACACTGGAAGTAGGCGGGAAGCAGAGTCCAAAATGCAGGCCAAGGGTCAAACACAGATCAGCAGGAAGGAGCAGAGTCACAAGACAAGCCAGGGGTCAAGCCGGGAATGTAGATCAGAGTTGTCAGGGCAAGCCGGGTCATTAAACAAAGATAAAGTATAATCAGGAACAAGAACACAGGAGAATGCAGGGAGAGCTGAAGATCATCCAGCAACTAATGGATCCCTTCACTGGCTTTAAATAGGGCACTGGGCGCCAACATCTGTCACGCATTGCGTACGTTCAGACGTGCGCGCATGCACACAGATTCTCCCGATCATTCTAGACCTTCCGTGCATGCGCATTGGCGCATTCCTCTGCGCCAATGGGGAAATCCTGCGATGCCGTCTTCCACGGACTGTTCTCTGACACATTGTTTTCATCTTTACCATTACTAGGCATTGCATGCCTAAAGATTCCCCCCACCCCCTTCTATTGCCATTCAGCTATGATCAGTCAGGAGAGCTGAAATGGGACAACAACATAAATCAAAGCTTCATTCCTCAATAGGCACACCTCTGTCTATTGGCGGCCTGCAAAAACAACCTGCTGGTTAACTGCAACAGCTTCTGATGCCACTCTTCATTCACTATGCTGCCTCCCATTCTCTGCTCTGCCATGAATCAAGAGCAGCTGAGACTGAGAGGAAGGACCGGCTAAGTCGTCTTTGTGATCTACTTGTTGACTACCCATGGTCCACAGGTAGATCATGGTCGACGGATTGCCGACCCCCGATCTACATTATACAGCTTTCACACCTCCATATAATGTATATACAGCTGTGCTCATAAATTGACATACCCTGGCAGAATTTATGATTTCTTGATTATTTTTTAGAGAATATGAATAACACAAAAAAAATTATTTCACTCATAATTAGTGTTTTGCTGAAGCCATTTATTATCAATCAACTGTGTTTACTCTTTTTAAATCATAATGACAACAGAAGCTACCCAAATGACCCTGATCAAATGTTTACATACCCTGGTGATTTTGGCCTGATAACATGCACACAAGTTGACACAAAGGGGTTTGAATGGTTATTAAAGGTAGCCATCCTCACCTATGATCTGTCTGCTTGTAATTAGTGTGTGTGTGTGTGTGTGTGTGTGTGTGTGTGTATAAAAGGTCAATGAACTTCTAGACTCCTGACAGACCCTTGCATCTTTCATCCAGTGCTGTACTGACATTTCTGGATTCTGAGTCATGGGGAAAGCAATAGAATTGTCAAAGGATCTGTCTGAAAAAGGTAGTTGAACTGTATAAAACAGGAAAGGGATATAAAAAGATATCCAAGGAATTGAGAATGCCAATCAGCAGTGTTCAAACTCTAATCAAGAAGTGGAAAATGAGGGGTTCTGTTGAAACCAAACCACGGTCAGGTAGACCAACTAACATTTCGGCCACAATTGATAGGAAAATTGTTTGGGATGCAAAGAAAGACCCACAAATAACATCAGGTGAAATACAGGACTCTCTGAAAACATGTGGTGTGGCTGTTTCAAGATGCACAATAAGGAGGCACTTGAAGAAAACATGGGCTGCATGGTCGAGTTGCAAGAAGAAAGCAATTACTACACAAATGCCACAAAGTATCCCGTTTACAATACGCCAAACAGACCAGCCTCAAACTTTCTGGCACAAAGTAATTTGGAGTGATTAGATCAAAATTTAGCTTTTTGGCCACAACCATAGATGCTATATTTGGAGACGAGTCAACAAGGCCTGCGAAACACGGAGGTGGATCACTGATGTTTTGGGGATGTGTGAGCTATAAAGGCACAGGAAATTTGGTCAAAATTGATGGCAAGATGAATGCAGTATGTTATCAAAAAATACTGGCGGGACATTTGCATTCATCAGCCAGGATGCTGCACATGGGACGTACTTAGACATACCAACATGACAATGATCCAAAACACAAGGCCAAGTCGACCTGTCATTGGCTACAGCAGAATAGACTGAAGGTTCTGGAGTGGCCATCCCAGTCTCCTGACCTCAATATCATTGAGCCACTCTGGGGAGATCTCAAACTCGCAGTTCATGAAAGACAGCCCAAGAATTTCCAAAAACTTGAGGCTTTTTGCCAATAGGAATGGACAGCTTTACTATCTGAGAAGATAATGAGCCTCACCCACAAATACCACAAAATACTTCAAGCTGTCATTGATGTTAAAGAGGGCAATACACGGTATTAAGAACTGGGGCATGTAAACTTTTTATCAGGGTCATTTGGGTAGTTTCTGTTGTCATTATGATTTAAAAAGTGTATATACAGTTGATTGATAATAAATTACTTCAGCCAAACACTAACCATGAGTGAAAGGAAAGTTTTCGTGTTATCATTCATATGCTCTAAAAAATGGCCAATAAATCATAAATTCTGCCAAGGTATGTAAACATATGAGCACAACTATATATATATATATATATATATATATATTCCACTTCCCTAGACCCGTGCTCTCCATGAGATTGTGCCACCCTCCCATTCCCCATTTTACTTTGTCTTATTTTTGTTATTATTGTTTATTATATATTGATATATTGATACATTCAAGAGCATGTATTACTCCAATCTAGACAACTATATATATATATATTGCCATGTCATTTCATTTTATTTGATGTCAGGGAAGTAACAATAGGGCATGCTTCCCTCGTACACCTGAATAGGAGGGATGCCGGGGGTGGCATTTAGAGGACCCAATCTCCTCCATTTTCCTCTATCCAGTTTACTTGTCTTCTGCTGTTCCCAGGGTCCCTGTGTGCTTCCCTGTTCCTCCCCACAGAGCTGCTGTCTTCCCCCCTCCTCTCTCCTGCCAGCTGCTGTAGAAGATACATCATGATGGAGAGATGGGAATGGGTCGGTAAATTTGTCATTTACCGGCTCCTTCCTTTTTAGAACGAACAGAGTCAGTGATTGGCACCAATTGGTTCATTCATAATTGAAGCATAGTAAACTACACTTCCGTTTCTGAATGAATGGGAGGCTTGGTACACAACCATTCCTGTCCATTCATTCTGTGCAGCTGAGGCTACACAGATGGAAAATGAGAGCTGAGGTTTGTTTAGACCCCTTATATCTATCAAAGCTCCCCAACAGAGCTCCAATAAAAAAAATAGTAAAAATAAAATTGTAAAAGAAATAAAATGAAAGGGTAAAAAAATAAATAAATAAAATAAAAATTAAAAACTACTGACAACTATCAGGATTGCAAAGGTTGCAATTGCAACCCTGCCTGGCATTTCACCACCATGGGAAGGCCCAAAGATGGCAGAAAGGGGGCCTTCTGCAGAACTTGTGAAAGGGCCCCACTGCGGTACTGTAATAAAGGGACCCGCAATAGGAGTAAAAGGCCCCAGGATCAGTGGGAAGAGGGAAGGGCCCTGGCCAAGGTCAGGTGGCCCTTCATAATTTCTTGCACCGGGGCCCTGAAGGTTCTAGTTATGCCTCTGTGTGTTGTCTTCATCATCCAAGTCTCCAGTTAGGTTTCTCTCTGTCTTGTGTGAGAAAACAAATTTCTTTTTTACATTATTAAAATACTCACATTATCTAGATAAAATGTGCTGTGATAAGAGTCCCACATTTGGAACTGTAGGTTGTGCATCTTGCTGTCTTTATTGCTACTATATGGACACATACTAATACTCGTACATTTCTGACTGTTTCTGTTCTTTATGCACGGAAATCCAATAAACATTTTACAAAAAAAAAGTACACCTTAAAAAATGAGATCTACTAAGTTATATTTAATTTCTAAGCTGCCAAAATAAATGTATAACTTTAGTGGAGCAACAACCCTTGGAATTAGACCAGTAAAGGGTAGCTTCAAAGGTTTCAGGGCCCTGCTCTGTATTATCTGCATTGTCAATGAATTTGATGTAGACAGCGATGCAAAAATAACAATTCTTATTTTTCACAATATGGTTATTGTTCTCTTTGCAGTTTTGTATGTATATTGGAGGGTACAAAATTTTAAACTGAACCTGTAACAATGCAAACAAAAGTACTTGCATATTCTAAACAAGCAGTAAAAGTACTTTAAAAATAAATGTTCATTCACCTCTCTGCCTATAAAAAAAATGCTAATTTACAGTTAACAACAGAGTTGCTATTTTTGCATAATAGCATACTATATTGCACCCACATGCATACTCGGCACTGCTTATCTATCAGTTTTATGGATAAGAGAGGGGGCAGAAGAGTACATACACAAAAGCGTTGATTTATTAAAGAGGCACAGAATTTGGATTGTTTAAATTAAATGTTCACTTAGTAGATATAGTGAAGATGTATTGATTTTAAAAAATCCAAATATGTACAAGCATAACTATTTTTACCTACTTCCCATGGGTGGGTATTCAAAGTGAACACAACTTTATCTTATTCAACAGGCTACATGAATAATCGCAATGCAAAATGAAAATTCTTTATATCATTTGTAAATCGTCACCAAAGTGTCAGAGGGTATAATATACTTGGACTGCTTAACTCTACTATTGCAAGAAAAACAAATAAGGCTAATCTTGGGAAATATTTATAAAGAAGTGAATGTGTGATACACAAAATATTCACTGCAGGTATGCATGCATTTTTAAATTACAAGGAATGATTACTCAGCTGTGAATATTTTATGAATAGCAAAATCACTACTTTATAAATATCCCCCCCAGCATGTATTTATTAATTTTAATAGTTCTTTATCTTAAAACAATATCCTTTTATTGCACAAGGCTTCTTATTTTTATGTTTGGCTAAAGCTAATTATGCCAGTAACTGTTAGCCTGACTAGTACTAGGATCTGGTTTATAATAATTGCAAGATATTGATGTTTCTCGTGATTTGCTTTTATCAAACCAGCTTGCTGCAAATTTAGTATTTTCTTCATCAAAAATAAAATTCTTTACACAAGACGTACTGTAACATAATACATTATCAATTACATTCCATTGATTTGTTCTTTTATCTTGTGTGGCTCAGGCTCAAAACAGGCAAATGTACCTTAAGGCCCGCTCACATGGAATACATGATGCAAACTGACATGTTTATCCTGTTCTATGTCTCTATTTTTGTATAGGCTACCCGTGTCATTTTCGTGTGGCTTTAGATTCTTATTTCCTTCATGTGCCTAAAGCATCATAATAAAATTGTAAATTGTTTATGTAGACTTGACACTGACAGTGATGTGAGTTATTAGAACAGATCATATACCCATGATAAATAGAAGCCTTGTGTACATTACTCTTTATTTAATGTGATTTTGTATTTCTACGTGCATTTCTATGACTTTCAGCAGAGAGTGTAAACATACAGTACGGGCAAGCACTTTAGAAACACATAAATAATGCATACAGTACTGTGCAAAAGTTTTAGGCTGGTGTGAAAAATGCTGTAAATGAAGAATGCTTTCAGAAATAGAAGTGTTAATACTTTATTTTTTATCAATTAGCAAAATGGAAAGTAAATGAACAGAAGAGACATCCAAATCAAAACAAAATTTGGTTTGTCCACCTTTTGCCTTCAAGAAAGCATCAATTCTTCAACTCTTCTAGGTACACTTGTAGTTTTTGAAGGAACTCCAAAGGTTGTTCCAAACATCTTGGAGAACTAACCATGGATCTTTTGTGGCTGCAGAATGTCTCAAATTCTTCTGTCTCTTCAAGGTCTCCCAGACAGACTTCATGATGTTAAGATTAGAGCTCTGTGGGGGCCAAACCATCACTTCCAGAACTCCTTGTTTCTCTTTACACTAAAGGTAGTTCTCAATGACATTAGATGCATGTTTGGGGTCATTGTCCTGCTGCAGAATAAATTCCGCTCCGATCACACAGCTCCCCGATAATATAGCATGATGGATAATGCATAGTTGAGTTTTGTTTCCATGTCTTATTTATGACAAAAAAGAAAATGGGGTGCAGAAAAATGGCAGCAGTTGCAATAAACTGATGAGTCAACATTTGAAATATTTGGCTGTACCAGGAGGCAGTTTGTTTGCAAAAGGCTGGGAAACAGTACTATAATGAGTGTCTGCAGGCAACAGTGAAGCATGGGGGAGGTTTCTTGCAAGCATTTGGCTACATTTATGCAAATTAGTTTAATATTTGGTCAGGATCAATGGTGTTCTCAGTGCTGATAAAAAAGGCAGATACGTATATATCGTGTCATACCAAGGAGAAGAACAAGGAGTCCTGGAAGTGATGGTTTGGCTCCCACAGAGCCCTGATCTCAACATCTTCAAGACTGCCTGGGATTACAGTTGATAAAAATGAACCATTAATACGTCTATTTCTGAAAGCATTCTTCATTGACAACATTTTTTACACCTGCCTAAAACTTTTGCACAGTACTGTATACAATACTTACAGTATCTCACAACAGTGAGTACACCCCATTTTTGTAAATATTTTATTATATCTTTTCATGTGACAACACTGAAGAAATTACACTTTGCTACAATGTAAAATAATGAGCGTACAGTTTGTATAATAGTGTAAATAGTGTAATAGTGTAAACTTGCTGTCCCTCAAAATAACTCAACACACAGCCATTAGTATCTAAACCCTTAAGTGAAAATGTCCAAATTGGGCCCAAAGTCTCAATATTTTGTGTGGCCACCATTATTTTTCAGTACTGCCTTAACCCTCTTGGAGTTCACCAGAGCTTCACAGGTTGCCATTGGAGTCCTCTTCCACTCCTCCATGACGACATCACAGAGCTGGTGGATGTTAGAGACCACCTCCCATTTGAGGATGCTCCACAGATGCTCAATAGGGTTTAGGTCTGGAGACATGCTTGGCCAGTCCATCACCTTTACCCTCAGATTCTTTAGCAAGGCAGTGCTCGTCTTGGAGGTATGTTTGGGGTCGTTATCATGTTGGAATACTGCCCTGCAGCTCAGTCTCCAAAAGGGAGGATCATGCGCTGCTTCAGTATATCACAGTGCATGTTGGCATTCATGGTTCCCATAATGAACTGTAGCTCCCCAGTGCTGGCAGCACTCATGCAGCCCCATACCATGACACTCCCATCACCATGCTTGACTGTAGGCAAGACACACTTGTCTTTGTACTAGTCACCTTGTTGGCACCACACACTTGACACCATCTGAACCAAATAAGTGTATCTTGGTTTCATCAGACCACAGAACATGGTTCCAGTAACCCATGTTCTTAGTCTGCTTGTCTTCAGCAAACTGTTTGCAGGCTTTCTTGTGCATCATCTTTAGAAGAGGCTTCATTCTGGGAAGACAGCTATGCAGACCAATTTGATGCAGGATGCTGCGTGTGGTCTGAGCACTGAGACCAGGCTGAGAGAGCTGACACATGGAACTTTGTGCTTTGGACTAAAAGAAAGGTTTGCACTAACTGTGTTTTGTGGGTGTCTAGGAGAAACCCAACACTGCTAAGATAGGTATGCTGAGATGTATAGTTAGAGCCTGGATGACAAGGATTTATTTTATGTTAATGTTAAGTCTTTCTATATACGGAGAGCACTAGATTTGTTTTATCTTTTCTTTAAATCTCGTGGCATCTCCCCTGGACGTACCTTGGAGGGACCTGATCGGATCATCTAAGATCAGACAATCTCATTACAGGGAGAATTTTTACATGCTGTGTGACCCATGTGGGTCGAGTGGATGAGGTGAGAGGCTGAGAGTGTCTTTGGTGGCAGGATCCACGTGTTCCCTCACCTGCATGCATATAGGATCACACACTTCCTCATCACTGGGACTTGCTGTTTGTTCTTTATAAGTTGTCAGAAACTGCTCTCATCTTTAAAGGACATTATACAATATATTATTATAGGTTCAGAGACTGTTTTGTGCTGCACTAAACTTTTGATTATTTGATTCACTTAAGTATATCAATGGCTATGTGAGGCCGGAATAAATGTCTATTCTGCACAGGGTACAGACAAGTCATGTGGGATCCATGCCTGGTTCATTTTAATAAACGTTAGTTTGTCCACGTTGGCTGTGGACAGGCAGCTGCGCTTGTCTGTGATAACGCCCGCTGCCGTGCTAAACACACGTTCAGACAATACACTGGCTGCAGGGCAGGCCAGCACCTCCAAAGCATAAAGGGCAAGCTCAGGCCACGTGGAGACCCAGAAGTTGAATGGGGCAGACCCATCAGTCAGTATGTGTAGGCGTGTGCACACATACTCTTGCACCATGTTGCTGAAATGCTGCCTTCTGCTAAGACGTTGTCTATCGGCTGGTGGTGCTGTTTGTTGTGGTGGGCTGCTGACAAACCTTTGCCACATTTCGGCCATGCTAACCCTGTCTTCTGAGGTGCTGGCGGTGGCACAGCTGCGTTGGTGGCCTCTTCCTCCTCCTCCTCTGCCTTCTCCTTGTGCTTCCACTGAGCCCCCGGTGTCATTTGGGAATGCCCTCAGCAGCGCGTCTACCAGTGTGCGCTTGTAGTAGTGAGGGAATTAAGGATGGCACGTTGTCCTTGTAACAGGGATCCAGCAGGGTGGCCACCCAGTAATCAGCACAAGTTACAATGTGGGCAACTCGGCTGTCGTTGCACAGGCACTGCAGCATGTAGTGGTCGCTCATGTGTGCCAGGCTGCCCAGAGGCAAAGACAAGCTGTCCTCTGTGGGAGGTGTATCATCTGTGTCCTCCGTATCCCCCCTAGCCTCGCTCCAGTGACGCCCACGAGCTGCGTTGGGTGCCAACCTGCTGTGAACACGGTTCCTCCTCCTCCTCATCATCATCATCCTCGTCCTCCTCATCCTCCAGAACTGTGTCCTGGCTTGAATATTTTTTACCTGGCCTATGCTGGTGCAGGAACCCACCCTCCGAGCCACTTGTGAATGACTGGCCTGATAACCGTGGAAATAACCTCTCTTCTTCCTCCTCCTCCTCATCCTCCTGTGCCACATCCTCTTCCATCATCGCCCAAAGCGTTTTTTCAAGGAGACATAAAAGTGGGATAGTAATGCTGAAAACAGCATCATCGGGACTGGCCATGTTGGTGGAGTACTCGAAACACTGCAATATGGTACACAGGTCTCGCATGGAGGCCCACTCGGTGGTGAAGTGGTGCTGTTCCGCAGAGTGACTCACCCATGCGTGCTGCAGCTGAAACTCCACTATTGCCTGCTGCTGCTCGCACAGTCTCTCCAGCATGTGCAAGGTGGAGTTCCACCTTTTGAGCACATCGCATATGAGGCGGTGAGCGGGAAGACAAAAGTTCCGCTGCAGCGCAGACAGGCAAGCAGCAGCAGGGTGAGAATGCCGAAAGCGCGCACAGACAGCCCGCACTTTCTGCAGCAGCTCTGACATATCCGGGTAGTTTTTTAGAAATTTTTGCATCACCAAATTCAGCACATGCGCCAGGCAAGGGATGTGCGTCAAACCGGCTAGGCCCAGAGCTGCTATGAGATTTCGCCCATTATTGCACACCACCAGGCTGGGCTTGAGGCTCAATGGCAATAACCACTCATCGGTCTGTTGTTCAATGCCCATCCACAGCTCCTGTGCAGTGTGGGGTTTATCGCCCAAACATATCAGTTTTAAAACAGCCTGGTGCTGTTTCCCCCTGGATGTGCCGAAGTTGGTGGTGATTGTGTTACACTGACCGGATGAGGAGGTGGTAGAGGAGGAGGAAGCGGAGGAGGGGGCAACAGGAGGCAAAGAGAAATACCCTGCAATCCTGGGTGGCGGAAGGACATGCCCCAAATGGCTAGCCGCCTCAGGCCCACCCACCACTACATTTGCCCAGTGTACAGTTAGCAAGATATAGCGTCCCTGCCCGTGCTTACTGGTCCATGTATCAGTGGTTATGTGGACCTTGCCACAGATGGCGTTGCACAGTGCACACTTGATCTTGTCCCCGACTTGTTTGTGCAGGGAAGGGATGGTTCGCCTGGAAAAGTAGTGGCGGCTTGGAACCACGTACTGTGGGACAGCCACTGACATCGGGTTTTTAAAACTGTCCGTGTCCACCAGATAGAATGACAGCATTTCAAAGGCCAGATATTTTGAAATGCTGGCATTCAGGGCTAGGGATCGCTAGTGGGTAGGGGGGTACTTCCTCTTTCTCTCCAGTGTTTGGGAGATGGACAGCTGTAAGCTTTCATGGGACCATGGTGTGGAAATGCTTGGGGACGGTGGCGGACATGGTGGTGTTGCTTTCACATCGTCTGTTTGCTAGGTGGCAGGTGACACTGGCACTGTAGAGGTGAAGGAAGAGGCCGAGGCAGCAGCAGAAGTGGAAACCAGAGGAGTCTGAGACCTTTCTTGGAATTTGAGGTGCTTATTCCACTGCAGCTCCTGCTTTGCATGTAGATACCTGATCATGCAGGTTGTGCTCAGGTTTAGAACATTTATGCCTCGCTTCAGGTTCTGATTGCACAACGTGCAAACTGCTCATGTCTTGTCGTCAGCACATTGTCTAAAGAACTGCCATGCCGGGGAACTCCTTTGAGCTGCCTTTGGTGTGCTAGGTCCATGGGTGCGGTGGGTAGTAGCAGGCATACTGTCTAGGGGACGGTCGCTCCGCTTTTGCAACCTGCTTCCTCCTTTGCTGTGCAGGTGCCTCTGTGCGACCACCACCTCTTCCTCAAAACTGCACACGTCACTCGCATGAACTTCATTCCATGTGGGGTCTAGGACCTCATCATCCTCCACATCAACTTCCACCCACTCTTCACCACTGCCCTCCTTGTCAGTCAGCACACTGTAGAAAGACGCAGCAGTTGGCACCTGCGTTTCATCATCATCAGAGACGTGCTGCGGTGGTGTTTCCATGCCCTCATCCTGCAACAGAAGTGGTTGGGCATCGGTGCACTCAATGTCTTCCACTTCAAAAAGAAAATGAAACTGCTGCATGACTTGGGGCTCAGACTGCTTGGCTGATTTACAAGGGCTGACGTGAAAGACAGATGGGGTTCAGGTGCGAACTCTGAGCTTTCATCAAGGGACCGGGTGGGAGACAATGTGAAGGAACTGGAGGCATTGTCAGTCACCCAATCTACTATCGCCTGTACTTCTTCTGGCCTCACCATTCATTGAGCGGCATTCGGGCCTACCATATAACGTTGAAGGTTTTATCGGCTACTCGCACCTGAGGAAGGTGTTTCACTTGTGCGTGTAGTTGGCACAGATCGACCACGTCCTCTCCTTGCAACAGGAGCTTCACCAACACCGCCAACACCAGCAGCACCAGCAGCACCATGACCACATCCCTTATTTGACGCTCTCCTCATTCTGGATGCAAATGTACAGTTTAGCACAAATTTATATTATTTTTTAAACCTGCAATGTAGACGCACTTTTTAATTTTGTGCAAGAAATGCACAGCAAGGTGCAAATGTACTATGTAGCACTATTTATTATTCTTTTTTTTAAAACCAGCAATGTAGACACACTTTTTAATTTTGTGCAAGAAATGCAATGCAATGTGCAAATGTACTATGTAGCACTATTTAATAATAATAATAAAAAAGGATAATAAATTATTATTCTTTTTTTTTTTAAACCAGCAATGTAGACTCACTTTTTATTTTTGTGCAAGATATGCACAGCAAGGTGCAAATGTACTATGTGGCACTATTTATTAATAATAATAAAAAAAGAATAATAAATAATTATTCTTTTTTTTTTTTTAACCAGCAATGTAGACGCACTTTTTATTTGTGTGCAAGAAATGCACTGCTGGCCGCAAATGTAGTATTTAGAATATATATTTTTTTTTAAACCAGCAATGTAGACGCACTTTTTATTTTTGTGCAAGAAATGCCCCTCTGGCCGCAAATGTAATATTTTGCACAAAAAAAAAATTTCAGGCGCATGCGCGAGGCTCTCAGCGACGGACGCACCTAGCTAGAGCTCCGCTCAGGTACGGGACTATCAGCGGCTCTACTGCATCGCTTACCGGACGAATCGGCACCCGGATTGCTTTCCTACGTGCCCTGAACTCCCAGGCATCAAACCATGGTCGCGGGTAACCCACATCACAAAATCCGCAGCAAGAACATACGCGAGGTCCTGGCGCGGGCCTCGACTAAGATGGCGCCCACTACACCTCGTGGAGCCGGCGGCTCAGCACGGACCCCAAAGCACAAGGAAAAGATGACCTTCCACCCCGATGAAGGTGAGTCAGACAGTGAACAACTGGCCTCACCACTGTCCCCAACTGACGGCTCACAAACAAACCCCCTGCTAAAGCAATTTGAACGTATGCTGACCCGGGCCCTACAACGCACATCCGATGAAATCACCGAACGTCTCTCTAGAGAAATAAGAGAGCTAGGCCAGCGAACATCAGAGTTAGAAATCCGCACTGATGAGCTGGAGACACAGGCAGCTAACCATGCTGACGAATTAGAGGCCTTAAAAGAAGCTAACCTGGAGCTGCAAGCCCAACTAGAAGACCAGGAAAACAGAGCAAGAAGGTCCAACATTAGAATCAGAGGCCTACCAGAGTCCATCCTGGACCTAAATTCAACAGTAACAGCCCTGTTCCAAGAACTTTCTCCATCTATCCCAATTGACAGATTGGAAATTGAACGAATCCACCGAGCTCTAGCCCCCCGCAAACAAGACGGTCCCCCCAGGGACATTATAGCTAAAATGCTGTTCTACCGTACGAAGGAACAATTGCTAGCGGCTGCTAGGAACAAAGAACACCTCACTTTCCAAGGCCATAATTACCAACTATTCACAGATATATCTAAAACCACCATTATGAAACGCAGAACCTTCAAGCAATATTTAGAAATACTACAGCACCATAAAATAATTTATTCGTGGGGCTTCCCCTTCTCCCTACGCTTCTCCTACCAAGGCCGCAAATATTACTTCAAAACGGCAGAGGAACTCCGTGACCAACTGCAATCCCTACACCTCTCGTCTCCTGCTGCAGCCTCCTCACAGAGCACCCGCCGAAGATCTGCCTCAGCTTCTCCACAGAAAACTTTTGCATCTCCTGCATCCACCACTAAAAGAGGACGTTTTGCTCCGGCCCCTCAAGACCAAGAAGACTCCATGGACTGAACATCATCTTGCCTAGGTGAGACTATAACCTCCTACTGCTCTCTACTAGGGGCTCACCTCCCTGAAAAAAGGCCTCCTGAACCATCAGGAAACCTAGAACTATGAGACTGCTAATCGTCTACAGCTTGACCTGTTTGTAAGCTATTGTTTATTTCAGTTCTATACTGTTCAAGTTCACCGTTATGTAGCAACTATTTGCAGGTGTGTTGGGCTGTCCTGACCTCGGGCAACTCCCGGCTCGGTTCTGCCCCTCAGACTACACCACTCCGGGGGGTCTGACTTGGGCAGATCCGTCCTGGGATGCAGGGACTGGGACACTTCTGGCACACTGGTATTACCCTCACCCTCACTTTAACCCCATTGAGATATCATTTATGTAGCACTGTAGCACCAAAGAAGGCACAGGGCCATTTAGCTGCCCCGGAGACCTGTTAGGCCTGGTGGTCCCCCCGCCTATCAAAGGACTGGGGTTGGATCCCCGAGTCTGGCGGTCTACATGAGATGTTATGCATTATAACATAAAAATAATCTACATTGTATACTCCTGGGGTTAGGTACTTATGTCTGAATTATAACTAAAGTTTATCCCACCCACGACCATGCATCCACAAAACAAACCAACTCCATTCTTAGTTTTCTCCTCCTGAAGATCATTCGCTGATGGTCCCGTACCCGTTTGTCACTGCTGCCCCCCTCTTGCCCATAGGGTATCCTCCCGGATCCTCTCTGTGCAACACACCTCCCTCTGTAGAGGGTATCACTCCCTCCCCAGACGGAACCGATTACTTGTTTACTCTCAGTTTTTACTCTCTTCCTTCTCTCTTTCCATGCTTTCCACCCGCCCTCCCACCCTCCCCACCTCACCTCCTCGCCGGGGGACGAATGCCACGATCAAACTACAGACATTCTCTGAGAAACTACCCCAGTTCTACCCATGGCCCCCCTGAACATTCTTACTCTCAATGTCCAAGGCTTAAACTCCCCTAACAAGAGACGTAAAGCCTTCAGATTCTTCTCTTCTCTGAAAGCCCATGTAGTCTGCATCCAAGAGACCCATTTTACAGATCGCCATTGTCCCAAATATCTAAACTCTTCCTACCCACAATTCTATACAGCCTCAGCCCAAACTAAACAAAGAGGAGTACTAATCGGGTTCCATCGCACAGCACCCTTTGCACTTCAATCTGAAATCAAGGACCCCGAGGGTAGATACCTAATACTAAAAGGCACACTGCTGGACTCTGAAGTCACGGTGGTATCATATTACGCGCCCAACACTAACCCCACTGCCTTCTTATCTCACTTATTCCAGATAGTTGAAAACCACAAACAAGGTACCCTGCTACTGTGTGGGGACTCGAACCAAGTTGTCCACCCTACCTTAGACAAATCTCCCTTCACACCCACAACTGGCTCTCCAAAACTTGCCTTCTCCCATTTACTCCAACAACACTCTTTAGTTGATACATGGCGAGAATGCAACCCAACCAGAAAACAATACTCATTCTATTCTAATCCCCACAATTCTTTCTCTCGGATAGACCACATCTTTACAACCGTAGGAACCTCCCCTGCCCTGATCTCTTCCTCAGTAATCCCTATTCCTTGGGCAGATCATAATGCGATCATGTCCTCCTTCATCTCACTAATCCCAAAACAACAGTACTTTTCCTGGTCCCTCAATGACTCTCTGTTAGCCCATCCCTCTTACGCTCTTGAAATTGAAACGGAAATTCGTAGGTACATTGCAGAAAATAAAACTGATGAGGTTTCGCCCCTAACGGTCTGGGAAGCACACAAACCAGTCCTCAGAGGCTTCTTGATAAGCCTGGCCACAAGGCGGAAAAAAGATCGAAAGCTACGCTTCCAGAACTTAGAGGCAAACTTCACACTAGCACACAACAATTTCCAAACCAACCCAACCCCAGCCCACAAGAAGGAGCTGGACAATGCCAGACTCGAACTAGACCTATTCCTGACCGACTCAGCAGAGAAGTCTCTCAGACGCACCAAACATAATATTTATACAAAAGCCAATAAACCAGATACCTTCTTAGCCCTGGCCTTACGTAACATTGATAAGACCTTTAAACCTATCCGCCTCCAAACAGCCCCAAACTCCTACTCCAGTAACCCACTAAAGATCCTGGAAACATTCCGCCGCCATTTATCTTCCTTATATGCCCATCCACCCCCAACAACACAAGCTTCGTCCTCCTCTATCCTTGATAACATCTCTCTGCCCACTCTACGGAATTCACAAAAAGAAATATTAGACGCCCCCATTTCAATTGAGGAAATTGGTAAAGCGATCAAGTCCCTCAAACCTCATAAAAGACCTGGGCCAGACGGCTTCACAGCCACTTATTACAAACAACATGTAGAACTACTTGCCCCCCTCCTCTCAGAAGCCTTCAACTCCATCCTGAAAGGCCGCTCCTTCAACTCTGAATCCCTCCATGCAGCGATCTCTATGATCCCCAAACCCTCCACAGATGACTCCTCCTGGTCCAACTATCGCCCAATCTCCCTTTTAAACATTGACATCAAAATTCTTACTAAAATTCTTTCTACACGTCTAAACGCAATCATAGGAACCTTAATTCACAAAGACCAGGCGGGATTCATACCCCTTAGGCAAGCTGGAGACAATATCAGAAGAGCTATCCTCCTATCCCACCATGCCCGAACACGTAAGATCCCTGCCTGTTTCCTCTCACTGGACATCCGGAAGGCATTTGATAGTGTCTCCTGGCAGTACTTGTTTGCCATTCTACAGAAATCAGGCTTTGGACCACATTTTCTACGCTGGGTTTCCGCCCTTTACTCTACACCCTCAGCCTATGTCAAATATGCGGGCTATCGCTCTGATGCCTTTCAGATTCATAGAGGAACCAGGCAGGGATGTCCCTTGTCACCTCTCCTTTTCGCCTTAGCCATAGAGCCCCTAGCGCAAATGATTTGTTCGAATCCAGATGTTAAAGGCCTAGAGGTGGGAGGTCATCAGCATAAATTGTGCCTATTTGCAGACGACGTCCTTATTTTTCTCTCCTCTCCTTTGACGTCTGCCCCTACTCTCCTTAAAATCCTGGATGAGTTTGCCACTATGTCTGGTCTACAGGTCAATCTACAAAAATCTAAGATTCTTAATATATCCCTCCCCCCCCTCTCCAAGAACAAATTCAACAAGTCCTACCCTTCTCCTGGGCTCACAACAACCTTCCCTATTTGGGGGTTAAATTAACCCCTGCCATCGCTGACCTTTTTGCCGCCAATTATCCCCCAATGCTCACTCATATCACGAAACTAATGAAGTCCTGGTCCACCCTACCTATATCTTGGCTAGGTCGCATTACAGTGCTGAAAATGGTCATCTTACCCAAACTCTTATTCCTCTTTAGGGTTCTCCCCATCACAATCCCCGCCTACTTTCTCCGCATTCTGCAACGAAGAGCCCTAGCTTACACATGGAACAACACCAGACCGCGCGTCTCTAAGCTCGTTCTCCTCCAATATAAAACTCGAGGAGGTCTGGCTTTCCCGTCATTTCAGAAGTACTACCAGGCAGCACAGATATCCACACTAACTAAATACCACACAACCAGTGAGACCCCTCTTTGGGTATCACTGGAGGCAGTAGACTGTAGCCCCCTTTCTGTCGCCAACATACTCTGGCTGGCACACAAGGACCGAGGGAGAATAACTAACCCGATAACCCGTCACTCTCTCCACATATGGGACACTCTTAAATTTAAATTCAAGTTACAATCCCCACACAACCCCCTCTTGTCTTATCTCCATAATCCCACTTTTTACCCAGCTTGGGTCGCCCCAAACTCCTTCTCAAATTGGGTGAATGCAGACCTACTCAGGGCACACTCCTTTTTTGTCTCGGACAAATTCATGTCATTTCAAACAATGAAAGACTCCTTTGATCTTCCCACTTCTGAGATATTTCGCTACCTTCAGCTTAAGCATTTCTTTGCCCCATGCAGACGCCTAGACTCATCCCTTCCCAGTTTGACTAATTTTGAGCACTTCTGTCGTAAGGACCCACATGCTCGTGGACTAATCTCTACGATTTATGGCAATCTTCTTAATCCACCATCAGACTTGCCCCCTCCTTATACGGCCAAATGGGCACGAGATTTGAATCTTGACTTAGACACCGACAACTGGTCTGAGATCTGGCAGAACACCAAATCAGCATCACAAAATATCATCGCACTAGAAACAAATTACAAGGTCTTGCTTCGCTGGTACTTAGTACCCAATCATATAGCAAAATTTGCCCCTGCACACTCACCAAATTGCTTCCGAGGGTGCTTAGAAGCAGGTACTCATAGTCACATTTGGTGGTTTTGCCCAGTTGCCACCAAATTTTGGTCTGAGGTGTTTAGTCAGATCTCGACAGTTGCTAACACTAATATAACACCTTCCCCAGACGTAGCCCTACTTAATGTAAAACCAATTGGTATAAATAAATATGCCTTCAAACTACTACTGCAAATCACCACTGCAGCCAAACAGACAATCGCTAGGGCCTGGAAATCCCCCCATCTATCTCTCCCCGAGACCAACCAAAGAGTGACAAAGGCAATGATCCATGCCAAGATTGAAGCCACAATACTTAATAAAGTCCCCAAATTTGAGAAAGTTTGGCTCCCCTGGACCGAACATTTTCTTCCTGCCAACTTTGACCACTCACTACTTCTCCCGTAAAATGTTGCCTCCACCCTCTTTTACTTATATGGTCTGTTCACCATTAAACTCTCCCCCCCCCCCCGGCGAGGAGCAAGACTCCCCCACCCCTCCCCTTCTCCCTCCCTCCTTTTCCCCTTTCCTATACCTAAGACCCTTCTCTTCTGAAATCCCATCCCATTTCCTATCCTCATTTCTTACCTGAGACTTACCCACTACAGCCTTTTGAGACAGTCAGTCTAAACTTTAGATTGCATCCTGCGATACACATCTTTAAATGCAACCTAAATTACTACACTCCTGTCTGTCATGTTGGAGTCTAGTTCTTTACACCAATTGAACGACCCCCCCCCCTGGCACAGATTGCTCCCAGATGGGGTGTCTGGGGGGACGGATCAATTGAGATAAATCTATGATTCGCAATCTGCAACAGCGACCCTAACGAGCTATATCTTAGGCTCTTCAATGCAACCCTGATCATTGAACCCACTCCACCACATCATTATATGTATGACTGCAGTTGTATGATGGATACTGTTTGTCTCTGTTTTTTTTTCATGCTCTATTTCATTTGTGATTTCAATAAAATCTTTGAAACGAAAAAAAATTTCATTTGTCTAACTGCAATGTAAAAGCAGTATTTAAATATGCCAAAATGTTGCCAACTGAACTAACAGAACACGATTAAAGTAGTGTCCCTGACACACAAGCAGTTGCATACTTTTTTTTTGTCTCTGTTTGTCATAGGTAGTATGTTGACGTCAGTATGTATATTACTACACCACCTCACCCAAGTTACTAGT
>BLSH010514122.1:1028298-1045409 GCA_018402905.1 Glandirana rugosa
CAAAAATGGCTGCAAACGCCCACCTAACAAACAGAAAAATTGCTTAGGTTTTATATGAGGCACTTTGCTTACCAAACAAAATGTACTCTAGCAAACAAAAATCTCCTCTAGCACCCACCCACCAATAAATCGCTGTTTTTAACAGATTTTTTAAAGTTAATCTCTCCCTCACACCAGCAGCAGCATCCTCTCCCTATACTAGTATGAGATAATTTTCGAAAGCTAATCTGTCACTCACAGCAGCAGCAGAATCCTCTCCCTATACTAGTATGAGATAATTTTTCGAAAGCTAATCTGTCCTCACACCAGCATCCTCTCCCTATACTAGTATGAGATGATGTGACATGCAGCACTACGTGACTCCAGCTTATATAGAGGCTGGGTCACATGATGCACTGGCCAATCACAGCCATGCCATTAGTAGGCATGGCTGTGACGGCTTCTAAGGGCAAAAGAGTGAAACGCTTGTTGATTGGCTGCGGAACCTCTCGTATTGCAAACATGAGATATGATAGCAAAAAATCCCAATTTCTCCCATCTTTGTCGACCACCATTTTCAGCATACTTTTGAGTGTTTTATTAAATCTCTCCACAAGTCCATCCATTTGGGGGTGGTAGACAGGGGTACGGATATGGGAAATTTTATGTTTGAATATTTTTTATTGAAATTATACAGTGATAAATGGAGTTGAGCGAACCCGAATTGTAAAGTTCAGGTCCGTACCGAACTTTGGGGTGTCCGTGACCAGGACCCGAACCCGGACATTTGAAAAAAAGTTTGAGCCTGGGTTCGGTTATTTGATCCCGCCTGTTGAATAGCTGCAGGGCAGCCAATCAACAAGCGTTTCACTGGTTTGCCCTTAGAAGCCATCACAGCCATGCCTACTAATGGCATGGCTGTGATTGGCCAGTGCATCATGTGACCCAGCCTCTTTATAAGCTGGAGTCACTTAGTGCTGCATGTCACATGCTCTCTGGCTAGTATAGGGAGAGGATGCTGCCGGCGCTGTGAGGGACAGATTGCAGATATAATAACATCTCATCCTGCATTACAGAACAATCTGATTGTGGACTAGGTAGAGATTACTACTACTACTGCTTTTAGGGACAGATTGCAGATCTAATAACATCTCATCCTGCATTACAGAATGATCTGACTGGACTAGGTAGAGTCTACTGCTTAGAGGGACAGATTATTGTTCTAAAAATCATCTTCTAGTTCTAGGGCAGAAAGTGGTCTGAGAATACTTTGTAGTAGTCATTAGAGAAGCCATCTGGGTCTGGGGATTTATGGCGTGGAAGTGAGGAGATTACATAGTTAATTCCCTGGTTAGTGAAGGGGGACGAGAGGGTGCACAGCTGTTCTGGGGTGAGTTTAGGTAGGTTTATATTGCATAGAAATTGATCTATATCCTCACTGCGGGGGGGGGGGGGGTTGGGGCTGGGCCTGAGTCTTTTAAATTGTATGATTCAGTATAGAATAGACGGAATTCTTCCGCAATATCCGCTGGGTTGGATAAGGGTTTGTTGTCAGGTCCCGTAAGGAATGGGATTTTGACTTTGATTGTTTTTTTTGTATTGTCTAGCTAAATACGCACCGGGCTTGTTACCTGAGGTGTATGAGGTCAATTTTAGTCATCTGATGTAGAAGTCATACCCTTGCTTCAAGTGTGAGGCTAAGGGGTTTATATAGCGGGTCACTAAGGAGCGAGGAGTTAATTCTCCAAGGCGAGTTCGGTTTATGGGTGTTGGGAAGTGATATATCAATTGTGCAAGGGGCATGGTCTGACCACGTAATAGTTCCGATTGTGGAGTTAGAAATTCTCTGTAATGTGTGTTTATCTGTGAGAAAGAGGTCAATTCTGGAGTAGACCCCATGGGCAGGTGAGAAGGAGTAGTCCCTCTCAGCACCATGAGCACATTGCCACACATCATAAAGGTCCTCTTCAGACAAAGTTTTTCTGTGGTCAGGGTTTGAGGAACCAATAGGTTCTAGGGTCTCACTAAAATCTCCACAGAGAATAAGAGGGAATTTCCTATATCCTCCTGGATTTTTTTCTAAAGAGTTTTGTAGAATTTCGGGGAGGGGTTGTTTGGGGCATAAACATTAACAATAGTTATTCTGGAGTTGTTACATATGGCGGAAACTATTAAGTACCTACTGTTGGGGTCCATTTCCACCTTGATCACCTGAAATGTTACGGTGTCTTTTACTGCAACCATCAAACCCATCTTCTTGGCGGGCATGCTCGCCATGAAGGTATGCGGGAACTTAGGATGAGTGCATTTAGGAGGGTTGTTATGGTTGAAGTGGGTTTCTTGGATGCAGATCATTTCACATTTAGAAGCGAGAGCTTCTCTCCAGAGAAGTGATCATTTATAGGGGCTGTTCAGGCCCTTGGTGTTGAGGGAACGAATTTTTAGAGCCATGGGTAGTTACATAAGAGACCATAGGATCTGTGGCTGTGCTCACAACTCGAGGGGGGTTCACTCCCAAATTGTGCATTAGTAAATATACGATGTAGAATATCAGTGAACTTATAAACAAAGCAGTTAATACTTACAGAGGCACTGGTGCTCTCCCCTCCAAAGACAGAAAAAGGAGAGGGGGGATGATAAGAATAGTAGGAGTGGAGGAAAGATGGGAGAATAGAGATGGAGATTGAATATGCATACTCAATACGCTTCCTGATGGGAGGAGGATAAGTAGTCCCTGCAACCAGCAGGAAGAAAATCAATTGAGACAGTAGTAAAACAGTGAAAAGGGGCCGCTAACACGGGGGCCAATACAGTTGACATTGCATAGAACTTTACGATACCTTAATCCGATCTGAACTTTATAAGATTCATTTACTGGAGACAGTGCGCCAGTCACTTTGCAGTTGATTAGGCTTGGAGCGGCTGGGGGCCCGTCTGCAGGTGAGGGGTGGAAGCCCCAGTTGTGGAGCTGTTTCAACCCTTGCTTGAGCTGCATGATAGCAGTGGTTTTTCCCAGATGAGTCACTATAAGTTTGGTGGGTTAGCCCCACTTGTAAGTCATTTTCTGTTGTAGCAAAGCCTTAGTTATGGGTGCCAGCTCTTTTCTCTTTTGCGCAGTGGCTGCTGAGATGTCAGCATAGATGGCGCTGTAGGAGTATGTCTCTGGTAATGGTGAGGCATTCCTGGCTGCTCTTAGTATCATTTCTTTGGCGGTGCAAAAATGTATGCATAGAAGGACATCCCTGGGTTTATCTGCTGGGATATGTGGGGGCTTGAAGATCCTGTGAGCTCTGTCTATGAGGAGTTATTGTGGTGTGAGCGAAGGTACTAGGGTGCTGAAGAGGGTTTGCAGGTACTGCTTCAGGTCTGGAGGGTGAATTGACTCCGGGATCCTCCTTATTTTGAGATTCATTGTATGCTTGTGTGAATTCCGGTAATTGTCATTCCATCTTGTCTGTGCGGTCTCCTAGGACATCTACTTGGGATTGAATTTTGGAGATGGATCTGGAGATATCCCTCTGTATGCCTTTTTGAAGCATGAGGAGCATTTGTTTAAGTGTTTGTTCTGACACTGCATTGTCAGTGGCAGGGGCATTGGCAAGGGATTCAGCCATTTCTGCCTCCTCTTCTTCATCCTCTTCACTCCCCCCCTCTCAGCTCCCTGGGAGTGTATTAGTTTCTTCCTTACCGTGTGTTGCAGTGAGGGGAATGGAGAGGAGGCTGCTCTTTTGTGCCTGTCTTTGGTGGCGGAGCCCTCAGGCATGAAGCTGTCCATCAGCTCGGATTCTACCTCTCCTGCTGCAGAGTGCGGCGGGGAGGCATGCGCACGCTCTTCTTCTCTGGGACCGGTGCCATCTTGATCTTTGTGCGGCCTAGTGGAGCTGGAAAAGTCTGTGAGACTGCGAGGCTCGGGCAGCTTTGTGTTGTTCCTGTGGGACATCCCGGCGGGTTGAGGGTGCCTTGAGTGCCGTGCAGGGCCAGGTGGCTGGGCTGTAGCGGTCGTCAGGTCGGGTTTATCCACCTGTGTCAACGGAGCTCGTCTGTCAAGCGGCCATTCAGGAATGTGGCCAGGCTCCGCCCGATATGGGAAATTTTGTATAACTTGCATAATTGCTTTGTAACTCCTGACATAAACAGGGTGCCCTGATCCGTTAAGACCTCTTTTAGGAACCCCACATGACTAAATACCTGACCAACTCCTTGGCAATAGTCTTAGAGGAGGTATTCCACAAGGGTATGGCTTTCATAATAGCGCGTCACATAGTCTAGTACTACTAGAATGTGCTGGTGGCCCTGGGCAGACTTTACTACTGGCCCCACCAGATCCATGCCAATTATTTCAAAAGGCACTTCAATTATGGGTAGTGGGAAAAGCGGACTCCGAAAATGGGGCAAAGGTGCAGAGATTTGACACACAGGGCATGATTCACAATACACTCTGACATCTGCATGCAACTTGGGCCACAAGAAAATCTGGGTTATTCTCTCCTTGGTCTTCTCTGTAACCCGATGTCCCCCTATTATATGACCATGGGCTGCGATATGGTTTGGGAACCACTAGCTGCTCTACCTCCTCCTCCCCGTGTTTTACCACCCGATACAGCAAATTGCTCTTAATAGCCATGTGGGGAAAAGACACCCCCCAATTAGTTCCCACAGGTTCCCCATCTACCACCTTAATGTTTTCTCTGGCTCTAATGAGAGGGACATCACGTAGTTGTTCTGTACAAAAGTCCTCTCTCCTGTCCTCTAAGTCAGGTACTATATTCTGTCCACTCTCACTGTGAGAGTCAGAGATGTTTTCTGGTTCATTAACCTCCAGCCTCCCAGTCATTACCAGAAAAGGAAGAGGGTCTCCTCCTTCCTCAGTCATTCCAACAGTTTCCCCTTCATTTTTGCAATCAAATGGGTCTGGTGTGAGTTCCTGTGCCTCCCCAGCAGGGGGAGCTCTATCCACCAGACTCCCTTTGCTTTCCCATAGGCTCCATAAATGGGGAAAGTCTCTCCCCACTAGGGCTTCGTGATGGTACTACCCCACTGAATACACTGAGACCTGCATAATAGTGTAGTGTAGTGGTTACAATTGCCGGCACCCGGCTATGAAAAAACCCAGACCAAAAACAGCATGGCCCCCCCAGTCCATACCAGTCCCTTCGGGTCTGGTCTGGATTTTAAGGGGAACCCCACGCCAAAACTATAAAAAAATGGGGGAGGGCTCCCCAAATCCCCACCAGATCCTTATCCCAGCATGCAGCCTGGAGGTCAGGAAAGGGATGCGGTGTACGAGTGCCCCCCTCCTGAACCTTACCAGGCCGCATGCCCTCAACATGGGTCCCCCTCAAAGCACCTTGTCCCCATGTTGATGAGAACAAGGGCCTCTACCTGACAACCCTGGCTGGTGATTGTTCGGGGTCTGCGGGCAGGGGGCTTATCGGAATCTGGAAGCCCCCTTAAACAAGGGAGCTCCCAGATCCCGGCCCCCCCCATGTGAATGAGTATGGGGTACATCGTAACCTTAACCATTCACCAAAAAAAGTAGTGTAGTGTGACAAAAGACAATAGCCAGTTTTTGCCAAATCCTTTATGAAAAATGTTGTCTTCTTCTTTCTCCGTTTCTTCCTCCGGTTTTTCCTTCCCCCGCTTGTTCCGCTGGTCTTCTCCTTCCCCCTGCTTCTTCCTCCAGTCTTCTCTTTCTTCCTCTGGTCTTCCTCTGGCTTTTTCTTCCCCCAATTCTTCCTCCAGTCTTCTCCTTCTTCTTCTTCCACCAGCGACCCGCTGAAGATACAAAAATGACCCCCCTCCAATGCTGTGGTCCGCCGATCTGTCCTCTTCCATGGCGCACATTTCATATAGAACTATGGGGTATGGCCACTGGATGGCGTCATCCAGAGACCCCACCCTCTTGCAACATCACTGACCCATCATGCCCCAGGTGGTGAAGTCACAAGGGGTGGGGTCTTTGAATTACGTCATCTGCCCCACGCCGCATTGGAGGAGGGGTTTTTTTAAGTTTCAGTGGGTGGGCGGTGGGAGCAGCGGCAGAGGAAGAAAAAGAAGACCGGAGGATGAAGTAGGGGAAGGAGAAGACTGGAGGAAGATGTTTTTTTGGTGAATGGGTAGGGGTACGATGTACCCCATACTTATTTACATAGGGGGGGCGGGGAACTGGGGGCCCTCTTGTTAAAGGGGGCTTCCAGATTCTGATAAGCCCCTGCCCTCAGACCCCGACAACCACCGGCCAAGGTTGTCGGGAAGAGGCCCTTGTCCTCATCAGCATGCGGCCTGGTACGGTTCAGGAGGGAGGGGCACTCTCTTTCCTGACCTCCAGGCTGCATGCTCTCATAAGGGTCTGGTATGGCTTTTGGGGGGACCCCGCGGCAATTTTTTTTTTTTTTTAATTTTGGCGTGGGGTTCCCCTTAAAATCAATACCGGACCCGAAGGGCCTGGTATGTACTGGGGGTGCCGTACACCGTTTTTTAAATTTTTTTATCTATATTGCCGAGAGCTGGCAATACATTACAGCTGTGATCAAGTTTAACCACTTCAGCCCTGGAAGGATTTGCCACCTTCCTGACCAGAACACTTTTTGTGATTCGGCACTGTGTTGTTTTAGCTGACAACTGCGCGGTCGTGCGACGCTGTACCCAATCAAAATTGACATCCTTTTTATCCTACATATAGAGATTTCTTTTGGTGGTATTTGATCACCTCTGTGATTTTTACTTTTTGCCGTATAAACAAAAAAAGAGCGACAATTTTGAAAAAAAAACAATATTTTTTACTTTTTGCTATAATACATATCCAAAAAAAATATAAAAATACGAATTTCTTCCTCAGTTTAGGCCAATATATATTCTTCTACATAAGCAAACCACAAAGGTGCACCGCTCAAAACCCAGAGCACAAAAAAATTCAGTTCATTATAAAAGTATGCACACCTGTGTCAGGTGCTCAGGTTCAGGATGTTCCTCCTCATCCGATAGTCCAAATTATATACAGCAAAAAGAACCGGCACACTGAAGTGCGATATCCAATGAATTTATTCCATGCCCATAAAAATACAGCACACACAGACGTGTTTCGGCTTGTAGCCTTGTTCACAGCATGAAACGTGTCTGTGTGTGCTGTATTTTTATGGACATGGAATAAATTCATTGGATATCGTACTTCAGTGTGCCGGTTCTTTTTGCTGTATATTCTTCTACATAGTTTTGGTAAAAGAAATCACAAATATTGATTGGGTTGTGCAAAAGTTATCGCATCTACAAACTATGGAATATAGTTGGAATAGATTTATGGCATTTTTATTATTTTTTTTTTTTTTACTAGTAATGGCGGTGATCTGCTTTGGGACCAATGGCATGAATACAGTGATCAGAGCTTTAAATAGCCTCTGATTACTGCATAGATGCCATTGGCAGGGAAGGGGTTAAACTGTAGGGGGCAATCAAGGGGTTAACTGTGTTCCCTCATTGTGTTATAACTGTGTGGGGGCTGGGCTGGCCCAGGCATGCCAGATCTAAGCGTTCCCAATTACAGGGAACAGTAGATCTGTCATATGTTGCCTGACAGAATGGAGATCTACCGTGTTTACACTGGCAGATCTCCATTCTGCCTCTGTAACAGTCGATCGCGGGTCACCGGAGACATCAAGTCCGCCTGACCCGGAGACACGCTCATGGAGTGTGCCGATGGTGCGTGCTCACCCTCAAATTGCGCATGCGTGGCCGATTTACAATGATGACAGTTTGCGCACGCCGAGCCAAGCTGCTGCAATACAACTGCGCCGGCTGCTTGGCAACTGGTTAAATGACATTTTTTCCTTTAGAAATAGCATTATTGCTGCAGCATTTTCTATACATCACACAGATGCAACACTTTACAGGCAGACTAAGGAGACCCCAAGGTATAATATTTAAAGGAATATTTCATTTTTATTGTTTCACTTTAAGCATCATTAAAATCATTGCGGGAATCTTAGTAAATCAACCCCTAAGAGTAAAGAACAAGTATACAGGTGCAAGCATAACTAGTACAAATTGTCAACTAGGTAAGTACATCACGAATGGAGCATGGAGATAACCATGCAGGATCAAGAAATAAAGGTATACACAAGTATTCAAACATTCAATTCAATTCAAACATAAATATTGTGTAAGTAAGGAGAGGGATAAACCGGGGAATGGTTTCAGTGAGTTATAAGCATGTAAGGACCACCCAACAGGGTCAAGTTTTTTTAAATACACATACAGTATTGTGCAGAAGTATTAGGAAGGTGTGAAAAAATGCTGAAAATTAAAAATTCTTTCAGATATAGAAGTGTTAATAGTTTATTTTTATCAATTATCAACAAAATGGAAAGTAAATAAACAGAAGATAAATACAAATAAAATCAATATTTGGTGTGACCACCCTTTGCCTTCAAAACAGCATACATTCTTCAATTCTCCTAAGTACACTTGCACACAGATTTTGAATGAACTCGGCAGGTAGGCTGTTTCAAACATCTTCTAACTAACCATGGATCTTCTGTGGATGTAGGCTGCCTCAAATCTTTCTGTTTCTTCATGCAATTTCAGACAGACTCCATGATGTTGAGATCAGGGTTCTGTGGAGGCCAAGCCATCACTTCCAGGACTCCTTGTTCTTCTTTGGCGATCATGGTCCTGCTGCATAATATATTTGGGGCCAATAATACGCCTCCTTGATGGTATGGCATGATGGATACTTATCTGCTTTTACCAGCATTAAGGACTCTCACTTGGATGCAGAAAAACAACAGGTAGTTCTCTGGACTGATGGGTGAAAATTTGAAATATTTGGACCAGGAGGCAGTTTGTTTGCTTACAGTGAAGCATAGTGGAGGTTCTTTGCAAGTGTGGGCTGCATTTCTGCAAATGGAGTTGGAGATTTGGCCAGGATCAATGGTGTCCTCAGTACTGATAAATACAGACAGATATTGATCCATCATGCCATACCATCAGAGCGGTGTGTGATTGGCGCCAAATTGATTCTGCAGCAGGACAATAACCCCTAACATGCAGCCAATGTCATTAAGAACAAGCCGATCAACTGTATCAAAGTTATCCCTCTCTGGCCAGTCCCTAAAAATTTCAGGGATGCCTGAAGTTGCTATACTATTATATTATTGGCTATATGTTTATGCTTAATGTGCCATAACCCCCATGTATTACATATTGACTAGTTGGGTGGGGTTTTTTTTGGGATCCACCTGGTTACTTGCATGGATAACTATTTTATCTGCTGTGCAGTCCACCCTCTTAAACTTTGCATTTTTCCCATCGTGACTTGATTTTGGTCCAGAGATTTTTTCACCTCCAACAGTTTCTGTCTCATTATGGCACTATATGTTCCACACTTATTAGCAAATAAGAGTTGGAAAATGTGCCAGATTAGAGTAGGGACTGACCAGAAAGGGATCATTGACACCGTTGGCCAGTATGAAAATGTATTGCAATATATGCTAACATAGAACACCCCCTTCAGAGGTGGCTCTAGGCTTTATGAGGCCTTTGGCAAAACTGGGAAAAATAAGGTCCAGAGCTCCAGAAGTCTTAGGTGAGTCTTAGGTTAAATTAGGGGTAAATATGACAGCACTCTTAACGCTGCCTGTGCACCGCAGTGTTAAGGTGTTCTGTCACCTGCAAAATAAAGTCAGTCTACTGAGGTTTTAAGTGAAAGGTGTTGGCGCTGACTAGGCTGGTGATGATAAGTGCTAGTAAATAAACCATGCCTGCAGTACACGCAACATTGCACCAATCCTAAATGAAATAAAACGTATAATCATAAATTATTATATGAATAGCAATATGCATAACGCTCCATGTGTATCCCGACTCCATGTGAATCCTTCTTTATATCTTGTAAGTGACTATTCCACCAGTGTTCATCCAAAGGTTAAGGTGGCAACTCACCAGATATGTTTGACCCCTTTTTACAGGTAGGTCAATACACGCATTTGGAAAGCCTATTGTTTCCTTTATGGATGGTTCCTCTCCATTGGGAGTGGCGGCCAATTCTATAACAATGAAAATGACTCCACAGGAGACCGGATTAAAAGTCTCATAGTGTAGTATGTTTATTAAAATGGTGGACAATAAAAGAAGCTTAAGTTACACTCACATTTGTTAGTGCCTGAATCCCAGCACTAACAAATCCTGTCACTCTCTGGTGAGTTGCCAGCTTTACCTTTGGATGAACACTGGTGGAATAGTCACTTACAAGATATAAAGAAGGATTCACATGGTGTTGGGATACACATGGACTGTTATGCATATTGCTATTCATATAATAATTTATGATTATAAGTTGTATTTCATTTATGATTGGTGCAATGTTGCATGTATTGCAGGCACAGTTTATTTATTAGCACTAATC
The DNA here is from genome assembly GCA_018402905.1 of Glandirana rugosa. Taxonomy (NCBI): domain Eukaryota; kingdom Metazoa; phylum Chordata; class Amphibia; order Anura; family Ranidae; genus Glandirana; species Glandirana rugosa. The sequence goes on from BLSH010514122.1 coordinate 1,038,677, forward strand.
CTCACCAGCCTATTCAGCGCCAACACCTTTCACTTAAAATCACAGTCTTAGTGGCACACACTATTAAAGGGACTGCGACAAAATAGGCTATCAACCAACACTATTGCCCAGGGCGCCATCTCCCGTTAAACTATCACTCTGCTAAGGTGTAACTAGAACCTTCAGGGCCCCGGTGCAAAAACCATGAAGGGCCCCCTGACACGAGCCCTTTACTTCCATTGCAGGGCCCTTTTATTATGGTCCTGAAGGGGGCCTCTTTCACATGTTCTGCAGCGGCCCCTTTACTTCCCTTATATTGGAATCCCCCTTACATCAGAGTTCCCAGTATTTAGAGAGCCCCTTTACATCAGAGTTCCTCTTCACAGTACATCAGAGTCTGTGGGGTTTGCCTTACAGTGCAAGTGGTAACTCTGTGAACCCTGATGTAAAGGGGAACTCTGCGGAACCTGATGTAAAGTAAAGGGGAACTCTGCAGACCCTGATGTTGTGGACTCTGGTGTAAGATGTTCACTGGTCACCAGAGCCCCCCTTACCACAGAGCCTGCAGAATTCCCACTGCACTGTAACTCTGCTAACTCTGATGTAAGGAGAACTCTGCAAACTCTGATATAAGGCAGGCTCTGGTTACTAGAGAGGATCTCCACTCACCCCTTACATCTGTGACCCCCCAATAGAGTAACTGACTGTGTCACACAATAATCTGTAATTGCCTGCAGGCTTTGATCCTCCTCTCCCCCACTCCCCCTCCTTGCAGATGCTTTAAAATTTTATGGAAAGGCACCAATCACCACAAAGTCACAGCACACTTGACCAGTGGCCCGCCTACAACCCCCCACCCCCCACTCAAGGCAATCCCCATCCAAGCCGAATCCCCACTAAGGCTCATCCGAACTCAGCTGATTGCTAATCGTCCGGCTCCAGAACTGCACATGGTAAGCGGACTGCTGGTAAAGTGCGTGGCGGGGAGGGGAGAAAAAGCTATGAGGACAAGAGTAGTTTTAACCAGTACTTTTCTGCTGTTTACAGACAGCAGGAAAGTGCACTTTGTTACTGGTAACACTGCTTGGGGCCCCCTCCACAGTGTGGAAAACTTTTTTATGTGCTATTTTTATGTGTTTTTGGGGATATAATCAGCAGCAACCGTTGTTTCAGAATTCATCTACATATTAAGGGTCAGGTTTCTGGGTACCATTGTTCATAATTGATGAAGTTGCCATATAAGTCTACTTTTATAAGGAACTTTAGATACTATAATGGTTGTTTACCTTATGCCTAAATAGTTACAGGGATAGCAGGGAAACATTAAATAATATTTTTTATATGTGATATATAATAATGTAACTTAAAGCTACATCCTTTCTGCAAAAAAAAAAAAAAATGTTTATGCTCCTTTTCATCCAATAGTCATAAACATATGGCAACATTCAACATATTATGAGCTCTCCTCTGCATGTTATTGTTGTTTAGACAAGAGTTAGGCACCGATATAGAAGGTTTCCACAGACTTCTAATGAATTTAAAAGCACAGTGGGCACAAGTACCATTTTTTCTGAGGTTCTGTCTTGGGAGCTTAGCTTATTAGCATATTAGCAGCCTTTCCATATTCAACATTTAAACAAAATCGTGAATAGGTTATTTCTACCATTTAAAACTACAGAAATATTTTCACTTAGATTAGAGTTCACTAAAGAGGAATCTATTACTCTTTTTCCCAATGCACATCAATCAATAGGGCACATGGCTGCATTTGAAATTAACATTATAATTCTATCTCTGCTTTGCTATAATTAAAATTAGAAAAAAAGAATACTGCCGTTCCTGAAGATCTTTAATTATTTGTATTGAGTTTTCACAATGAATACAAAAGAGGAGCAGAAAGTAGTGCACATTGAAATGTACCATAAGTTGTGAAGACCGCTTACATAAAGTTAGGTAAAAGGAAACCTGTACATGCAAAGATTATATAATTGAACATATCAGAGAATGGTATGGTATCGGGTAGAAAATTGTCAGGCCACAAAGTCTAATAATGGAGCGGTGTGGGTTAATATCAAAACATCTTCTATACAGTATATACAGTGGTTGTAGGGTGGAGGAGCAGACAAAAGTGGGAAAAGCTGCTAGAGAGTTGATCTCCTGAAGATCTTCATCTAAAGTAGTGGTTCTCAACTCCTGTCCTTGGGACCCACTATAAGGCCAGATTTTCAGTATCATCTTGGGGAGATGCAAACTAGAATACTGCAATCACTGAGCAGTAAATAATATCACCTGTGATGTATTTTAGTTATCTTTCAAACCTGGCCCGGCCCTGGGTCCCGAGGACAGGAGTTGAGAACAACTGATCTAAAGCCTAGGCAACATTGATCCCATGTTCTCTGACTAACAGAAGCTTTTTGGGTGTTTCCTGCCATGAGAATTTATTATGCTCAATAAAACAGACAATACAATAGTTTTGCACTGGATTAAGAGGATTGGCAGGGCCCAACTGCTAAGTAGGAAGCACAGCATGATTACATGAATGCATTAGGTGACTTTGCTAAAATATCTAAAAAGGTAAATATGAGTATAAATGGATATATTGTTTGGCATTATTAGAAGGATGTGATGACAAATATACCATAAATCATATAATGTACAGCAGCATCCGCTGCACTTTGCTACTTATACACTAGCATGGAAAACAATTGGTGTTTTGTAATTTGGGCTAAAGCATGAGATGAAACAACACTGGCTGAATTGATTTCTTCTGAAAGCTGATTTAAAAAATGTAAATTAGACCTAAAGCAGTATGTTAATCTATGATTGCCTCATATTCAGCAGTAAGTCCTTGGCAGAAAAAAATGCTTTCTGGAATGTCATCAAAATCTTCCAAAATAAATCCAATTACTCATCTTCCCTCTAGTCAATCCTAAAATGATCCTTATATTACTAACAAACTAAACATCCATATTAATACCTGTGTACTTAGGTCTCTAGCATATTTATACCACATATCCTAGCAAAATATTATAGGTCCTTATTTTCCTAAATCTTTATATATTTATAATCTGTCAAAAATAAAGCAAACATGGAACAATATGAAAAATACATCTAAATAGTTTTTTTGTGCAATGACATTGAAAAAATAATGTGTGTGTGTGTTTTAAAAAAACATATCTCTCTCTCAATCTCTCTCTCTCTCACTCTCTATAAATATATACCGTATATTAAACGGGTGTAAAAAGTACACAGGATTTTCAGTTAAAGAATCTCTGGAAAGTTTTGTTGCGAATAGAGAAAGCTGTGCTTTATATTTTTTCCAGATTTGGTAGTTCCAGATCAGGGCTTGGAGCATGAAAGTTCCAAAGTGTCTTGGTCGGGACTGAACCTTCAATCTAGTGTCCAGGTTTTGCTAATTGCCAGGATGGTGGTCAAGATCATTATAAGTCAGATCTGGGCATAGCTCAGAGCAGTTGCTGCTATTCAGAGACACAGGCTGTGTGTGAAAATTGCAGTGTGCTCCAGCCAGGGGGGATGACCTGCTTGGGAGACAGGACCCTATGTTGGAGGGAGTTCTTACTCATAGCACTAGGAGAGTCAGGACAGCTATGTGGGTCTAGAGAGATTGGGAAAGCTGAGGTGACTAGCTAGTCAACAAAAGGGGCTGGAGGGAGTCCTGTGTTCCTGAGAAGTAGGATAGCCTTGGGTGCTGGGAGAACCCTATCTAGAGACCAGCAATGGGGCATGAGCAGTAAGGTACTGCAAGAGGAGCCTGAGCAAGTCTGAGGAGCCCAAGGTCAGGGAGACCAGAGCGAGCAGCAGTGCTGCTGACTAAAGAGCCAGGTGGCTCGGCCATTATTGTTAATAATGTTTTGTGTGAAGCTGAAAACCCTGTGTGGGTGACCTGTTGGTATTGGACTTTTGCTTTGCTTTTCCCTTTTTAATAAAAGGGAGCTACCAGGCCCCCAGCCCCTTAAACATAGTTCAGACTGACGTGAACTCACTTAAAAAATGCATCTACCATGAAAGCTAAACATAACCCATATGTCAACATATATTTATATAGAGTGGATATAAAAAGTCTACACACCCCTTTTAAAATGTCAGGTTTTTGTGATGTAGAAAATGAGACAAAGATAAATCATTTCAGAACTTTTCCGCCTTTAAGGCTCCATGCACACTGGACGCTCTCTGGACATCGGATTTTAGTGGCAGGAGACGCTGCTTAGAAAATGTTCTTTAAGCATCGTTTTGTAAGCAGCGTTTATCAGAGTTTATCGGCGTCAGCGTTTTTGTTTACTTCATTAGCTTCCATTGACTACAAAATATGCCGGACGCCAATAAACTGACGTTTTAGCTGCGTTTATGAGAGTTTATCGGCGTTTATCAGCGTCCAGCGTTTTTTGTGGTCAGAAGAACGACTCTTGAATGCCAATTCAGGGCATTCAGATAACAGACCAAAAATACCACTGCTGCCAAATGACAATAAACGTCCATGTGTGCATGGACACATAGGATAACATGAAGGGGCGTTTTTGGGCTGTTAAAAAAAACACCCAAACGACCATAAACGGTTGTTTATCAGCTTCAGTATGCATGGAACCTTATGTGACCTAGAAACTGTACAACAAACTGAAATCTTTTAGGTGAAGGGAAGTAAAAATAAAAAACTAAAATAATATGGTTGCATAATTGTTCACACCCTTAAACTAATACTTTGTTGAAGCACCTTTCGATTTTATTACAGCACTCAGTCATTTTAGGTATGAGTCTATCAGCATGGCACATCTTGACTTGGCAATATTTGCTCACTCTTCTTTGCAAAAACACTCTGTCAGATTGCAAGGACATCTCCTGTGCACAGCCCTCTTCAGATCACCCCATGGATTTTCAAACAGATTCAGGTCTGGGCTCTGGCTGGGCCATTCCAAAACTTTAATCTTCTTCTGGTGAAGCCATTCCTTTATTGATTTGGATGTACAGCTGTGCTCATAAGTTTGCATACCCTGGCGGAATTTATGATTTCTTGCTAATTTTTCAGAGAATATGAATGATAACACAAAAATTTTCTTTCACTCATAGTTAGTGTTTGGCTGAAGCCATGCATTATCAATCAACTGTGTTTATTATTTTTAAATCATAATGACAATAGAAACTACCCAAATGACCCTGATCAAAAGTTTATATACCCTGGTGATTTTGGCCTGATAACATGCACACAAGTTGACACAAAGGAGTTTGAATTGCTATTAATGGTAACCACCCTCACCTATGATCTGTTTGCTTGTAATTAGTGTGTGTATATATAAGGTCAATGAGTTTCTGGACTCCTGACAGAACCTTGCATCCTTCATCCAGTGCTGCACTGATGCTTCTGGATTCTGAGCCATGGGTAAAGCAAAATAATTGTCAAAGAATCTGAAGAAAAAGGTAGTCGAACTGTATAAAACAGGAAAGGGATATAAAAAGATATACAGGGAATCAGCAGTGTTCAAACTCTAATCTAGAAGTGGAAAATGAGGGGTTATGTTGAAACCACACGACGGTCAGGGAGACCAACTAATATTTCAGCCACAACTGCCAGGAAAATTGTTCGGGATGCAAAGAAAAACCCACAAATAACTTCAGGTGAAATACAGGACTCTGACGAACACGCCAACCTCTCGAACATTAAAGGAGACCCTAGCAAGAGACAAAAATTGAACATACTGTTACCTGTATACACTATTCACGAACTATTCTAGCCTAAAAAGCTTACTCACCACTCTCCCCCTTCCCCCCCTATCCTACCCCCGTCATACCTCAGCCCTGGCCTTCCCCCCCCCAATACCCCTCCCTCTAGCTACATTCTCTCAGCTAAACTAACATAAAAGCAAGAGCATGATACGTTAAATGATAGCCGAACAGGAGTTAAATATACATACAATGAATATGTTAAACGACACAAGTACAGCAAAACACCAACAAAAGGACCCTCCTGGGACACAGTTTGTTCCCAATAGGGGTGCCCAAGAGGGGTCCATTGACCAAAAGTCAAAACATAGTTCTAACTACCAAACATCAACGGACTGCAGAAGCGGCGCGTTAAAGGGCAATTAACGGTGGCTACACAGCTTAGTGAGATAATCCCAGCTATTAATTGAAGGTAACATACTATACATTGCCCTATATGTCGATTTTGATTTGATGTTGTTCAATTGCTACTGTAACCTAGATGTTAATGCTCATGATGTAATCTTCAGTTTTGCAATATCAAGTCGGGGTATGCCCCAAAGGCTGTGTTTTTGTTATACCTTCCTTGATAATTCAATAAAAACAATCTTAAAAAAACAAAAAAAAAAAAAAAACAAAACAAAAACAAATCAGTGACCAATATAGCCACCTTTCTTTGCAAGGACACTCAAAAGCCTGCCATCCATGGATTCTGTCAGTGTTTTGATCTGTTCACCATCAAGTGGACTAGACTTGGGGTATCTCTTGGACACCAGTTAGTACTTTACACTCTAAATGTTCCTCCCTTTTGTCATGTGGAGAGACTTGTCACAGACCCTCCGACACCAACGACGACGTGCGTTACAACTACCACTTGTCTAGTTTTGTGACTGTCTTAGGTACCTACCGTCCGAAAACTCACAGGAACGTTTCTTTCCACCGATATAACCAGTGACTAAACAAAAACAAAACAAAAAAAAAAAAAAAACAAAAAAATTCTAACAAAAATAACTTAATAGTTCCTTCCATATTGTTTTTGTGT
>BLSH010514122.1:1066865-1079146 GCA_018402905.1 Glandirana rugosa
GAGCTGCTGCAGAAAGTGCGGGCCATCTGTGCGCGCTTTCGGCGTTCTCATCCTGCTGCTGCTCGCCTGTCTGCGCTGCAGTGGAACTTCGGCCTTCCCGCTCACCGCCTCCTATGCGACGTGCCCACAAGGTGGAACTCCACCTTGCACATGCTAGAGAGACTGTGCGAGCAGCAGCAGGCAATAGTGGAGTTTCAGCTGCAGCACGCACGGGTCAGTCGCTCTGCGGAACAGCACCACTTCACCACCAACGAGTGGGCCTCCATGCGAGACCTGTGTGCCATATTGCGTTGTTTCGAGTACTCCACCAACATGGCCGGTGCCGATCACGCTGTTCTCAGGGTGTCTCCTTGAAAAAACACTTTGGGCGATGATGGAAGAGGATGTGGCACAGGAGGAAGAGGAGGAGGAAGAGGGGTCATTTCCACGGTTATCAGGCCAGTCATTCACAAGTGGCTCGGAGGGTGGGTTCCTGCACCAGCATAGGCCAGGTAAAAAATTTTTCAAGCCAGAGCACATTGTAACTTTTGCTGATTACTGGGTGGCCATCCTGCTGGATCCCCGTTACAAGGACAACATGCTGTCCTTAATTCCCTCACTGGAGCGTGATCGGAAGATACGCGACTACCAGCGCACGCTGGTAGACGCGCTGCTGAGGGCATTCCCAAATGACACAGGGGGCTCAGTGGAAGCACAAGGTGATGGCAGAGGAGGAGGAGGAAGAGGTCGCCAACGCAGCTGTGGCACCGCCAGCAACTCAGAAGACAGGGTTAACATGGCCTAAATGTGGAAAAGCTTTTTTTACAGCCATTTTTTGCCCAAAAGTTTGGGTCACCATTGACTTCAATGGGGTTCGGGTAAATTTTTCCGCAAAGTTCGGCCGAACCAGATGAACCTGAACATCCAGGTGTCCTTTCAACCTTAATCGTAAGCTCCTATGAGCAGGGCCCTTAGAACCCTATTGCTAACTGTTTTGATAAATGGAAAACCATATATACTGTAGAATACTTTAATGCCAGTAAATATGTATATAATTGTGTTTCTGCTGGCAAAATAAAAGTACATTATTGAGCTCTTGTTTGATGTTTTTGTCTTTTCTTTCTTCTTACTTTTTAATTTGTTTTGGGGGTGGTGGTTTTGGGCAAGTGGATTATCTTCCTTAGGGCCAGTTCACACTGCTGCAGTGTCCGAGATCGGATGTGATTCACACCGCAGTGCAAATTACATGAGATCTCTGTGACAGATAGTATGGCTGAATTTGCATTGCATTCGGACCAGACTCACACAGGACCCTTTTTTTGTTCCGCAGCAGAATGTGATCTGATTCTGCTGCAGAACAAAAAAGGGTCCTGTACTAGTTTAGTCCGACTGCAGTGTGATTTCAGCCATACTATCTGTAATCGCATCACACAGAGATTGCATGTGATTTTCACTGCAGTGCGGTGCAAATCACATGCAATCTCGGACAACTCTGCAGTGTGAACCAGCCCTCGGTCATACTCTCATTTATATTTGCATAGTCCTTACAGATTAACATCAGCAGAACAAATGCAGCAAGTATAATGTAGCTGTAAGCATCAAGTGATGTGTGCACATGGGCTGGAAGCAAATGTGTGGTGACACCAAATAAACAAATCAATGAACCCCACCCCCACCAAATATAGTACCACATCCTCCCCCACATTGATCAAAAATGTAATTTCAACTTGCTTGTGGCTGTAATGTATTTCCGGCTCCCGGGAATACAGATTAAAGAAAAATGCCATTGGGTCCCCCCCAATCCAAGCCCTTCGGGTCAGATATCGATTTTAAGGGGAAGCCCACGCCAATCTTTTTTTACAAAACACCATAGGATGCCCCAAAATCCATACCAGACCCTTATACAAGCATGCAGCCTGGAGGTCATGATGGGGGGACAAGCGAGCACCCCCCTCCTGGACCATACCAGGCCACATGCCCTCAACATGGGGAGGACACTTTGAGTTCCCCCCAAATCACCTTGTTCTCATATTGACTCAAGGGACTCTTCCCAACAACACTGGCCCATGGTTGTCAGGGTCTGCGGGAGGGGGACTTATCGGAATCTGGAAGCCCCCTTTGACAAGTGGGCCCCCAGATCCCGCCCCCTTAATGTGAATGAGTATGGGGTACATTGTACCCCTACCCATTCACCAAAAGAGCTGTGAAATGTAAAAAAAAACAAGAGCCGGTTTTTGACAAGTCCTTTAGTGTAAAATAGCTCTCAGGTGTCTTCTCTCCCGTCGCCATCTTCTCTTGGTTATCTGTTCTTCCTTGCCGACATCTTCTGTCGCGGTCTTCTCCTGTTGTCGTCACTCCCGCCTCCATCTTCTCCTGCCACCATCTTCTGTTGCCACCTTCTTCCTGCGCTGTGTTCTTCCGCACCGCCGTCTTGCTTGGTTGTGCTGTCACCCGCTGTCTGGTGTCTCTTAAATAGCTATGGGGTGTGGCCATCTGATGACATCACCTGGAGAGCCCGTCCCCTTGTGATGTCACAAGGTTACATAAGAGCTGTCAGCCAGCGGGGGACATTACAATGGAGGAAGACAGCGTAAGAAGAAGCGCAGTGGCGAGGAAGAAGACAGTGGAAGGAGAAGGTGGTGAGAGAGACACCGGCAGGAGAAGATAGCAGCGACAGAAGATGGCGACAGAAGATGGCAGCAAGGAAGAACAGAGAACCGGGATCTCTGCAGCAGGAAATGGCAGCAGGAGAAAAGACACTGGGAAGAAGACACCTGAGAGCTATTTTACAATAAAGGACTTGTCAAAAACCGGCTCTTGATTTTTTTTTTACATTTCACAGCTTTTTTGGTGAATGGGTAGGGGTACGATGTACCCCATACTCATTCACATGGGGGGCAGGATCTGGGGGCCCTCAAAGCTCCCGCTCACAGACCCCGACAACCACCAACCAGAGTTGTCAGGAAGAGGCCCTTGTCCCCATCAACATGGGGACAAAGTGCTTTGAGGGATCCCAAAGCACCCTCCCCATGTTAAGGGAATGTGGCCTGGTATGGTCAAGGAGGGGGGAGCTCACTTGTCACCCCCATCCTAACCTCCAGGCTGCATGCTCAGATAAGGGTCTGGTATGGATTCTGGGGGGATCCTTTTTGTAAAAAAAATTGGCTTGGGCTTCCCCTTAAAATCCATACCTGACCCTTATCCAAGCATGCAGCCTGAAGGTCAGGATGAGGGGGGCAAGCGAGGCATGTGGCCTGGTATGGTTCAGAGGGGGGGCACTCACTCATCCCCCCCCATCCTAACCTGCCAGGCTGCGTGATCAGATAAGGGTCTGGTATGGATTTTGGGGAGAACTTCTACGCCATTTTTTTAAAAAAAAATGGCTCTGGGTTCCCCTGAAAATCCATACCAAACCTGAAGAGCCTGGTATGGATTTTGGGGGTACCCCAACATCATTTTTTTTTTCAATTTTGGCAGGGGTTCCATACCAGACCCAAAGTGTTTGCTATGGACTGGGGGTGGACCCTACGCAATACATTACAGCCATGATCAAGCTTAAATTACTTTTAATCTTTAGAAATGTAATTTTGCTCTGGTACTGTTTTAAACATCGCACAGATGCGCCGCTTTACAGGGAGACTAAGGGGACCCCCAGGCACGATATTTAAAGGAATATTTATTTTTTATTTTTTCACTTTAAGCATTATTAAAATCACTGCTCCTTTAAAAACGATCGTTTGAAATAAACATTTCTATTGAGACATGTCCCCTAGGGCAGCACCCAGGGCCCCATAGATGTTTTATGGCAATGAACTTGCACATAAGCTTTAAATGGAGGAATTTAGAATTTGCAGGTTCAAGACTGATTGACGGCCACTGAGCTGACAGTCATCTTCCCCGTCAATAGTGCTCATTTCTGTCTGCATGTGCTCCCAGTTTCTGACAGTTGAAGTCTTAATTGCCCTTATTTTCCTGCATAGCAGGAACACATTTGGTGCTACAATAAATTACCCCCACTGTATCTGATTTCCTGACTATTTATCACATTTCTTGAGGCTCTGAAGTGCCATAACAGGGGATACTAGAACCTCTAACATATTAGAAGCATGGTGAGTCTTTTAAAGATCATATATTTTGCCACAAGTTTTTGTGAAGTGAAGAAGGGAAATAAATTGTATTTTTTTTACATTTTTAATGAATAAGATATTTCTCACACACAGTATGGACATATTTAGAATTACACACAAAAACACATTCTGATACAATTTCTGGGTATGAGGATACCACATATATGAGACTCTTGCAGCCTAGCCACATAAAAGGGCCCCAAATCCAAGGAATATCCTTAAACTTTCCAGGCACACGAATTAAGCATCTCATTTCCAGACTAGGTATCATGTTTGGCAGCCCTGGAGTGTTAGGACAGGAGAAACACCCACATAATGACCACATTTTGGAAAGCCCAATTTAATTTTTAATTAATTACTCTGCCAAAAGTTTTTGGAAAATGCGATAAGAAAATTAAAATGTATTTTGTTTTAATCACCGCAGAGTTTGCTGATTTTTCAGTACCTTATACTCCTCCTCAATCACCTATACAGACTTGGAATTATTTGATTTCCTAAACGCTAGTGAATTTCCCCTAGACTGAATGTCCCAAGTACTGATGGACAAATGATGGACTTTTAGAATTGTATGCAAAATATAGTCAGACCCTAATTTTGAAGCCTCTGCCCCTTTTTAAAGCTAAAATTCAACTTGTTCTCTCTGCCTAAATGAGAGAGGCACTTATTGTCCTTATCCTCAAGCCCGGCAAGAACTCGCAATTGCCTGAATTATATAGAACAATTTGAAACAAAAATTTCCTTCAGAGAAGGAAAGAGGTGTATGGCGCTCACCTGACCCTTAGACTCTTACTACTTCTAAGAATGGGTTAATGATCGGCACAGATCGTCTCAGCATGTGCAGATTACCAAATATGTGTCTCCACAGCGTGCGCTCCACACCTAGAGGAAATCAGAGCCATCTAGCTCTCAGGCTGGAAGTGACTTCAGACACGGGCGTTGCTTCTATGCATTTCGTGTTCTAGTATGAACACATCATCAGGAAGTGCGCCGATCAAGTGGCACCAGAAAACATGAGTGTAAATACATTCATTTTTAGCATTCTCTGGCATCAGCTAAACAATGTTACGCTATGTGAGCTTTTATTACTTTGCATGAGGTGAGCGGATTGACGGTGAGAGCTGTAAAATCTCTCTGAAGAGTAAGAAAGGAATTTCCCTCATCTGTGAGTGGTGAGCAGATGAAGACAAACAACAGGGAACTTTAAAAGGATACTTTGTTTCCTTTGATTCTGCTTTTGAGATCAGAACTTTGGGATATAGAAGTAACATTATCTGTGTGGGTTACAAAGTAACCATTGTATCACTACTTTGTTGTGGATGTTTATATTTGTTCTAAAGGATTAAGCACATATTTTCATTAACCCATTCTTAGAAGTAGTAAGAGTCTAAGGGTCAGGTGAGCGCCATACACCTTTCCTTCTCTGAAGGAAATTTTTGTTTCATGTATTGATCCCAGGTGGCTGCGACCATTTGCGATTGAGGTGGGCTGCATAACCTAAAAACACTTGAACTGATTTTTAATTTTTTATTATTTTTTTGATTATTTATTTTTATTGAAGCAACAACACCTGTGTGGGTTACAAAGTAACCATTGTATCACTACTTTGCCTGTGGAGGTTTATATTTGTTTTAAAGGATTAAGCACATATTTGTATTCACCCAGTCTTAGAAGCAGTAGGAGTTTAATGATCAGGTGAGCGCCATACACCTCTTTCCTTCTTTGAAGGAAATCTTGTTTCATATAGAACAATTTCCCTACTACAGGTTCATATTTGCCATTTGTTTAAATTTGGTCATCCTCTCCTTAATACACCCCAACCAAAAGGGCTTTATGCTTGGCAAAAATACTGATTTTAACACTAGACTGTTCTTCATGAACCTTCAAGCTTCCCATGACCATGTTGGCACAAGGGTGATCGTTGCTTTGGTCGCAGATAAGGTATTTGACTCGGTGGAGTGGAGCTAACTGGGGCAATGCTTGAGAAACTTTGGCTTCAGATCATATTTTATTAAAATGGTACAGCTCCTGTTGGGAGGGTAGGTCAGGGTATCAGTAAATGGTTGGGCCTCTGACCCATTTTCTCTTCATCAGGGAACTTGCCAAGACCGTTCAATCTCCTGTACACCCTGGCCACAGAACCCCTTGCAATCTCCCTTAGGACCATACCATCTATTCAGGGATTATGAGTGGCTACCTTGATAGAGACATTGGACTTTATCCTGATGATATGTTATTGTACCTTTAAGACCCATGCCCCTCCCTGCAGGCCACCCTACACACTATTGAACAGCATGGGAAATATCTGGTCTCACTATCAGTTGGGCTAATACCCAGATTATTCCACTTAATATTTTCCCCTTTTCTCTAACACAGGCCTCACTACCTCTAGATAGAGTCAGTTCCCTTACATATCTAAGAATACGGCTCACTAGATCCCCCACTGACTATGTGTTGTTAAATATAGAACCAATATATGCTTTGGTATAGGCTAGGACATAGACATGGGCCAAACTGCTATTGGGCGTAATGGGAAGAGTTAACCTAATCAAAATGATCCTGTTGCTCATTTTGTATATATTATGGTATTCCCCAGTACACTTACTACTGATGTTTTTCAAACTTTTGTACTCTATTTTTAGGTCTTTTAATTTGGGGCAATCATCGGCATAAGGACCCCTGCACTTTAAAAAATCCCACCAACCTCAGCGGCGTGGCCCTGTACTACCTGGCAGCCCAATTATCCCATCTCTACTAAATGGATAAAAACGATCAACAAAGTTACCAGGTATTACTCTGTGCTTCCAGGGGACGTACTTCTCTGCATCCCCTGTGTAATGTATTATGCAGCTTGAGAGGCTCTGTGATGGCTGATAATCGCATTAGTCTTCTGTATCAGCATAAATGTGTCTAGGACCTTGCCTTGATCAAATCAAACATCGCCACAATTCAACATTGTTTCTTGGCCTAATCCGACAAGGCCCAGGCCTAGGTGGGCACTTTGCAGGGGGACACCACCAAAAGAGTTCCCGTTGGCTTGTGGTACACTTTTAGTGTAGTGCATGTCTTATGGGGGCAGACTGGGCCGGGAGGCAAATCGATCTGGTGCCCCTATAAAGCGGCTGCACTTCTGCCAGTTTGATGATATCAGCAGGGCCGCCATCAGGGAGGATAGTCCATACATATGTAGGGGGCCCGGGCTTCCCAAGGGGCCCAGGCGGCAAACCCCGACCAGTGAATTGTTGTGCGGGTGGCCAGTGATCCCCTATGGTGGGGGGGGGGGCGCCGCTTCAAGTTTTGACTGTTCTATCATCACAGCGACCCTCTCACCTGAGTACTCAGCTACAGAGAGACAGATGCCATGTCGGGAGGCTGAAACTGTCTAAAGTCAGCTGATGGGCGCAGGCCAGTAGAATGAAGGGGGAGGAGCTTTCCACTGCGTGAGGATAGCCCTTGTCGGGAGAGGTGCAGTGGAGACACATGAAGGGAGCCAGGCAGGCTGTAAGTACCCAGGCTGAAAGGAAAACCACACCAGTTGAGTGGAAATTGCAGAATAACTACCTAGCTGTCAAGGGGCTTCTAATCTGGGCAGTAGGGATAGTGCAGATGCAAGGGAGACTGAGATGGTCAGCCACACTTAGGAGGTGAGTAGTAAGGCTTTCCTGCAAACCTTTGGGTGATCACAATCTAATATATATATATATATATATATATATATATATATATATATATATATATATACATATATCTACTAGAAACCCCTGAGGGATTTAGAGCTTGCAATGATGCACATGGCAATTAAATATTAGGAAATGTTCTTCTTATTTATATGCCTTTGGCAGAGGAATTGCTATATATCATAGTCACTTACCATAGATATCAGCTACTGGTTATCTAAATAGGAAGTAGGTGTTAATGTTTATACAGTAGCTGACTAGATTATATAGCATGGGGTACCCAGGGTAGAAGGAAAGCTACACTATTTGGGTGAAACTTGCATGGCACTTACCTAGCTGCTAAAGGGCTTTTAATTTAGGGATGGTACAGACACAAGGGGCACTGACATGGTCGCCTATACTTGGCAGGTAGGTAGTAGGACTCTCCTGCAATCCTTTGCTTGTATCAGTTGTACATATTAAGAAATCTCAATTATATTTCTGCAGATTGCTGATGAGAAAAATAAACAGATGGATTTATTTGTTCCTTCCCCAATTTCTTCCTTTTCTCAATGTCTGAACAACATACCTTCATCACCGTGCTATGTTTTCTGCTGCACCACTGGCATGGTTATATCCTCTTAGTCCTCTCCATAAATTTAGCAGAAATTTGTGCTTAAAGTGTAAGTTCACCTTTACAGCAAATCTGTAAGGTGAACTTACATTGGACCCCCTCCTCATCGCACCCAGTCCTGCTGACCTGGAGTCTGGCGATCACCTGCTCTCATCGTATAGCCGCTTTATTGGCCCGGGGATTTGAAATCCACACACCTTTCTCGCCTCTTCTCCAGTGCCGACAGGATGTGCTACGCGCCCATGTGATGGCACCGACCAATTAGATGCCTCCTATGCGTACTCACTTTTGTTGCCAGCGGTTTAGACATTAATGGCTGTGCTGAGTTATTTTGAGGGGAGAGCAAATTTACACCGTTATACAAGCTGTACACTACTTTACATTTTAGCAGTGTCATTTCTTCAGTGTTGTCACATGAAAAGATATAAAAAAAAATTTACAAAAATGTGAGGGGTGTACTCACTTTTGTGAGATACTGTAATTGGCCACCCCATTGCTCTACTATTTATATGCTAACTGCTGGCCCCATTTTCCTGTAGTCCCTCTCATAGTATCACTGTGGGCTGTACATATAGTGTCACTATTGATAGTGACATTAAGGGCATTATTCCACTTTTTTGTTCACGCAGGCAATGAGAGTCAGTATTGGTGTTTATATGCATACAATATATAGTTTGTATTTATATACTTTTTTTATTTGTTATTATGGCAGTTGAAGCTTCATGTGAAGTTTGGAAGGAGTTGAATCATCTCAACTCCTTCTATTCAATCCTATGGTAATGGACCATAAACATTACACAGTGGCATGTGTTTGCAGCGAGTTTGCGATGTGTTTGCAGCATGTTTGCATGCTAACACTAGTTTGGGTTGATTTTGAACCCCTCTCTTGAAGCTCCCACCTAGCACTGAGAGACATATGGTGTGGGATCAGCATAATGCGGCCCTAAGTGATAGGCTAGTATTATCCTTTTTTTACTCTTTACAGGCCCAAGCTCAGATGAACTAATGGCAAATACAACCTATGTTTGCTTACTGATATTAACACTTAAAATGAGTATGTCTTGGTCACCTATATATTTCTGATAATGGAATTGCTAAATAAACTTTGATGTGAGGGTATGTAACATTTTTTACAATTTCAATAAAATGTAAACCAACCATTATTATTATTATAAATTGCATTTAACACATATATTGATTTATAAGGACCATAATCTTGATTTATAAAGAATGTGCATAGCCATTTGCCCAGTGAAAGTGCAGGTACATTTGTTCTATGCAAATAGGGGAAAACACTAATGTTATTAGGCATTTATATTAAGCTGAAAATGCCACATTTGCCTACTAGATAGAGCAAAGTATCATAGCAATCTACTATAACACTTAGCTCTGTCTAGTGGGCAAATGCAGTATTTTTCCATTTAAAATCAATGCTTTACACTCAAAATGCAATGAATATAGCCTAACGACATTACATTTTTGTCCCATGTTATTATGTAATGAGAAAAATACCTGAAATCAAAGCCAGCTCTTTTACCACTTTCTGGTACTCCAGGATCAGGGCACATATCTGTAGCTGTTGGTACACCTCCTTGACTCACTGTAAAAAAATGTAATATGTAACATCTAAATACTTTTTTATTCCATATTAACAGATAATCACTTGCTAATAAAATTAACAGTAATGAATGTAGCTGAATTGCATATTTCACAACCCAATGTAAATTCTATAAACAATGTTTCTCACCCACCTTCCTCTTATCCAACTTGCAGGAAACTGATATACCAAAAGCAATTAATTTGAAACTTGTCTAGCATATTGTGATTAACTGATCACTCCTGATTTTATTTATGACAATTTATCTGAGGTGAACCACAAAATTCATGAATTGCAGCAAACTGGTATTAAAGGACAGTCAACCAAAAATGTGGATAATTGGTTCACATATATTAAGGTGCATTCAGACAATTTTATTGAAAATGATCAGATTTTCATGATCTTGCTCAGTCTACTGTAGTTCAACTGTATAGTTCAACTGTACCTGATTTATGATCAGACTTAATTAGGAAAAAATGATTAATAGTTGACAACATAAATGATAACCAAACATGAATTTTGAGACAATATACTGTATATTAACCACCTCAATACTGAGCACGAAAACCCCCTTCCTGTCCAGGCCATTTTTCAGCTTTCAGCTCTATCACAATTTGAATGACAATTACTCAGTCATGCAACACTGTACCCATATGAAATTTGCATTCTTTTTTCACACAAATAGAACTTTCTTTTGGTGGTATTTAATCACTAGTGGGTAGAGTTGATCGAACCTCTAGAAGTTTCGGTTCTGCAGGTTCGGCCGAACTTCGGGACAAAGTCCGGGTTCGGGTCCGGACTTGACCCGAACTTTGACCCGGACCCCGAACCCCATTGAAATCAATGGGGACCCAAACTTTTAGGCACAAAAATGGCTGTAACAAAGTCCTGGAAATTCCTAGAGGTCTGCAAAAGGAATGAAAATGGGGGTAAGGGTCGGACAAGTGCCCTACAAAGAAATGGGGATAGGGAAATAACTTAAAATAATTTTTAAGCTAAAATCACATAAAAAAATCAAAAATGGAGGTGGATGTGGAGTTAGAGGTTGAGGAGGCGGTGAAAGTGGCGGTGGAGAAGGAGGAGGTAGCCAACATTGTTTTTTTATTTTTGGAATTTTTTGTTTTTTTTAAACCAGAAATGTAGATGCACTTTTTAATTTTGTGCAAGAAACAATAATCTGTCCCTTTAAGCAACAGTAGGAAACTCTCCCTGTAGAAAAAGGAGATGATTTTAGATTCTAAAATCATCTCCAAGTTGTACAGGGAAAGCCTCCAGCTGTTGCTTTAAGGGAAAGATTATTGTTCTGAAATCATCTTCAAAGTGTGTGGGAAAAGCCTATTGCAGGGGCATAGCGCCATATTACTGTTCTAAAATCATCTTCAAAGTGTGTGGGAAAAGCCTGTTTCAGCCAAATAGAGCCATATTAGTGTTCTAAAATCATCTTCACAGTATGTGGGAAAAGCCTGTTTCAGCCGCATAGAGCCATATTCGTGTTCTAAAATCATCTTCAAAGTGTGTGGGAAAAGCCTGTTTCAGCCGCATAGAGCCATATTAGTGTTCTACAATCATCTTCAAAGTGTGTGGGAAAAGCCTGTTTCAGCCACATAGAGCCATATTACTGTTCTAAAATCATCTTCAAAGTGTGTGGGAAAAGCCTGTCTCAGCCGCATAGAGCCATATTAGTGTTCTAAAATCATCTTCACAGTGTGTGGGAAAAGCCTGTTTAAGCCGCATAGAGCCATATTAGTGTTCTAAAATTATCTTCACAGTGTGTGGGAAAAGCCTGTTTCAGCCACATAGAGCCATATTAGTGTTCTAAAATCATCTTCAAAGTGTGTGGGAAAAGCCTGTTTCAGCCGCTTAGAGCCATATTAGTGTTTTACAATCATCTTCAAAGTGTGTGGGAAAAGCCTGTTTCAGCCATATAGAGCCATATTACTGTTCTAAAATCATCTTCAAAGTGTGTGGGAAAAGCCTGTTTCAGCCGCATAGAGCCATATTAGTGTTCTAAAAACATCTTCACAGTGTGTGGGAAAAGCCTGTTTCAGCCGCATAGAGCCATATTAGTGTTCTAAAATCTTCACAGTGTGTGGGAAAAGCCTGTTTAAGACGCATAGAGCCATATTAGTGTTCTAAAATAGAGTTGAACGAACACCTGGACGTTCGGGTTCGGAGGGTCCGTATGAACTTTGGGAAAAAGTCCGGGTTCGGCACCGAATGCAAGCCACGGCTTGGGCCTGAAAAAGGGTTTCAAGTATGCCTGGGAGGCTTGGGCTTGCAGGTCCACAAGC